>CANTUT010001058.1:150000-260774 GCA_947687605.1 Reutealis trisperma | reverse complement strand
TATCTATATATTCATATATATCTATATATATACATATATATATTATATATATATATATATATATATATATATATATAATATATATATATATATATATAATATATATATATATATGATATGTATAATATATATATATATGTTGTGTGTGTGTGTGTGTGTGTGTAGAGAGTATACTATTATATATATTATATATACATATTTATGTAATTTCAAATTCTATATAATAAGTTATTCCTTACTTGAAACTCCTTCTAGTAAAACTCTTTCATCTCCTGAGGTATTGATTTTCAATGCCTACCTTCAAGTTTTAGCTGGTTCTTGAATATCTTGTTAATTCTCCGTATTGACTCCAGTGAATGTATGTTGCAATTAAAATGCTTAAATGTTAGTAAAACGAAAAGCAATAGATTATAAATTGAGAATAACCTTAAGAAATATAATACTTACACATTTCCAACCAACGTGATATGTTGTCTACACCCCAGAGTTGGTGGCAGGATTGGTGGGGCTATAGATGGACTTGCTGCAATTGGTTAGAGTGGCTGCAGAGGTACTGACGATAGGTGTAGAAAATGAAGGATGGGTAGATAGAGTAATGGGCAAAGGAACAATGGATGAAGGGATAACATAGGAAGGTACAGTCAATGAAGGGGTAACGGAAGAAGGAATAGTAGATGGAGGGGTAATCGAAGAAAAGACTGTGGATGGAGGGGTAACAGAAAAAGGTACAATGGATGGAGGGGTAACAGAAGAAAGAATAGTAGATGGAGTCATAACCAAAGAAGGGACAGTGGATGGAAGGATAACAGAAGAAGGCATAGTGAATGGAAGGGAAATAGAAGAAGGAATAATGAAAAGTGATGAAAATATAGGACTGGTGGATGGAGCAGTAGACATGGGAGGAGGAGAGGATAAAGGGATCTGTATAGTGATGGTCGAAAAGGTGAATGTGGGAGGTATAGATGGAGAGATAGATGGTAAAGAAGAAAGGGTAGTGGGAAGTGATGCACTGGTGGTGGGAAGATCACTAGTGGTAACAGGCCCTCCTTGGAAGCGATGCCATTTCCAAGACATCGATGTATTGCTACAATGAGTATCTCCAGGAGTCAGTACACGTCTCAAAGTCAACATCTATATAATTCATTAAGTTTAATAAATTTATTCATAATTTAATGGTACATAAAAAGTAAAAAAACAAAAACAAAATATGGCAAATTGATGTGGCATAATTGCAGAATGACAATCTAAGTATATAATAAAAAATTTTATAGCACAAGCTAGAAATGACTTCATTGAGATATATATATTATTGTAAATATAAAAATAATATTCTTTTACACAATTTAGGAAAAATGCATACACAGTCACTGAAATATAAATACATTTATTCAGAATCTATTGTTTCGAGCTCATCTTCGTCTATTTTTTTCTAAGATGTCTTGACATCTTAATCAAATTCAAGTGCATCTTTTGTATCATTATCATTTTCATCATCCATTTCAACTAATGGCTTGTCAGGATCATTTAAGAGGCTCGTCATTGTTAACTTTGAGCATAAGCTCATCAACTTTGTCGTCCTAAAATGGTTCTTCAAATATTGTACTTATTTCACTACCTTCCTTAATATCTACGATTGATCTAGCTTTAATCTTGCATACTGCCCACCAATCCGCTTTATCTCGTCATAGACTCGGATAGGAAATATAATACACTTGACAAGCTTACATTGCTAGTATAAATGACTCACATTTATTGAATCACCGCCTGTGGTTGACTTCAACAAGATTATATTACTCATGAACTTTCATTCCCACATTTGGCGTTGGATCAAACCATTCGCACTTAAACCAAACAGTCCTCTTAATTAAAAGTGTAGGGTATTCTAATTGATTTACATCCGTTAATCGACCGTAATAGTCAAATGCATTCTCACTGTAATTGGAACTCTTTATAGAGGAATTGACCCAAGTATGCATATTTAAAAAAATATATGCCACAATATGTTATTTTAGAAAAAAAATTACTAAAACATGCATTGTTCGGCATTTAAAATGCCGAATTAGAAGTGGTAGAGGTGAAGGGTGGGCCCTGCAGCCACAGTTCGGCATTATAAATGCTAAACTTGTAGCTGTTGCGACTTGTCAAGTCGCAGCAGGGATTGCAGACTTAGTTCGGCATTTATAATGCTGAACTTGTAGCCAGCCCCATGCCATCTGTACAGGATGGTAGGCACAGGCTCAAGTTCAGCATTATAAATGTCGAACTAGACCTGCCTCATCCCCCACCATTGGATTCTTGCAATCCAATGGCTAGGGAGATATTTTAGGAAATCCAATTTACTTATCATTATCACTCTCCCTCTCTGCCTTCTCACACTTTCAGTTTCTCTCTTAGTTTCATCTCATTTCACTCTCACCAGCTTCAGTTTTTTTTTTTTTTTCTCTTGTTACTGTGAAAAATTTTTAAGTTTTGGTTATTGAAGAAGCTTGAAGAAAAAAAAAGGTATATATCATTAATTTAAATTTTGAAGTAAATTGTAAATTTTTATTAATTAATTTCAGTAAATTATTATTTTCTATAATATATAAGAATAAATATTGATGAAAAATATTTGTTGCTATTTTTTTAGGTGATTATAACAATATTCAAATTTTTGAAGATATTATCCACGAAAAAGATAATTTTTATTTTTAAAATTATATTAAGGCAGCGTATTAGATTGATTATTATATATGTTTGTATAATTTGTATTGTATAGGATTTTTTTTGTCAAATAATACTTATTTTTTGTTTGTAAAAGTTTTTAGTGATAAAATGATTGATTAAAATTTGTTAATATATTTTTCAAGTTCACCTCTTAATTATTTGAAATACAAAAATAAAATAAAATTAAACATTGTAATTTATTTAAGTGTTAAGGTAATAAAATGAAAAAAATAAATAAATATTCCATTTAAAAGCACCATAAAATATTAATTAATTTAATATAATTATATAAGATTAAAAATATTTGTTAATAAATTCAAGTAATATTAGTAAATAATATAACTTAATTTAGGTGATATTAATTAATTAAAATATATAACTAATATGTAATATATTTGATTAGCTCAATTAAAGTATATTAAATTTAAATGATTCAGTTATGAAAAGTGAACGGATTAAGAAAACTGATTAAATTATAATAATATTAAAAATATATAATATCATATTATATATGTTATTAATTAAGTTAAAAAAATAAGTATAATAAATAAGAAAAATTTTAACTGAAATATTTTATTAATGTGTATGAAATTAATTTCATTAATGTATGTGAAATAATATAAATAAAAATATTTGTGAAATAAAAAGTTATGTGAAATATTAATTTATAGGAAATAAAAATAGTATTGGATCATAAAATTATAGTGAAAAAAAATAGAGTAATTTATTTGTAATAATTAAATTTTTATGCGAAATAATAATTTATGTTAGAAACTATAAAAATGTCTAATGGAGTTTAATAATATAATAAAAGAGTATAAATTAACTTAATTTACTATATATCAGTTAATTATATTATATATTTAACATATAATATAATTAATGAATTTAATAATTAATTCGATTAAGTATAATTAATGAATTATGAATTTTTTTTTGATACAATAATAATATATATAATATTTAATGTTCTATAAATAGTATAAAAAGCTATATAAATTAATTAAATAAAGTATTAATTTTTGAACATAATAAAAGTAAGTTATATTTTGATAAAGTGAAATTATTGTAGAAAGTGAAATTAATTTTCAAATATGACTAAACTATAAATCCTAAAACATAAATCTTTAGAATTATTATTAATTATTATTATTATTATTGCAAAAATTATATATATATATCGAAAATAATAATAACAAAAGAATAAAAATAATATTAGAATTCAAATTTGTATAATGATTATCTTGTAAAAATTATAGAATGATAAGTAAATTTAGAGAGTGGAATTATTTGACAGTGTGAAAATCATAAATCTTAAAACATAAATCTAAATTTGTAAATTATAAATTCTAAAATGTCGGTCATACAAATTATGCTACAAATTAATTTTTAGAATATTCTGAAAAAGTAAAAGTAATTGCACTGATATTAATAAAAATAAATATTGTTACTTAATATTTTTTTTTTTTGGAATCCATTATATATAATGCTAATAGATATGGCCGAATCGATACCAATATATTTTTACTGGGGAGGTGAAGTGATACGCCGTGATTATGAAGTTGATTATATAAATGGGAGATGCAATATGCTCCAAGTTCATCTTGTACAAAAAATCACATAGATGCTTCACATTGTTCACTCAGCCACAAATATATATTGTGAATAATATTTTATCAACTCAATAATATTTAGGGTACCTGTAAGAGTAGTAAATGGAGTTGTCTACTAAATAGCAGAAATATTAGAAGACGATGATGTAGAACAAATGTTTCAACATATAGATATGTTTAAAAAGGATTTGGCATTTTTTGAGCTCTATGTTGGTATTAGTGAGAAGACAGCAAATGATGACGTAAATGAGGATGATGGGGAAGGGAATGCAGATGAGGATGGAGAAGACAATAATGCAAGTGCACATGATAATGCAGAGGGATCAGGGGCAATGGTTTCATATGTTTTTGAAGAGGACGAAGATGACGAAGATGTCGAGGAAGATGACAGTGATAATGCACCAGAAGAGTCTAATGAAAACGATGAAAATATGCTCCATGAATTAGACGATTCTGACTCTGAACATTCTGCTTTTAGAGTATATGAGGGGGAGGCATGTATTGTAAGTAATCATGCAGTCATGAATGTACCATCACATTTTTTTTAGCTACAACTCAAATGGGTTTGTTGATTTTGAAGCAATGCAGGTGCAAATAGATGCAGATGAAAACATGATAGATTATGGTGATGGCTTATATAGAGGTACGATTTTTACCAGCAAAGAAGAATGTAAGCTTGCAATCCAATAGGATGCAATATAGAACAATTACGAGTATTGTTCAAAAGAATCTCGGGAAGAGACATTTGTATGGATTTGCAAGAGAAAATCTAGTGGTTATAATTGGCAAGTATGGGCAAGAAAGCTGAAGGATGACAATCGGTGGAAGATAAGCCAATATGATGCACCACAAACGTGTCTAAACGCAGGCAGTACATCAGATCATAAACATTTATCTGCAAATGTTATTGCTAATCTTGTGGCACCCCTTGTGAAAGAAATGCCTTCAATTAAGATTAAAACTTTACAAGTTGCAGTGAAAGATCAATTAGACTATGAACCATCTTATAGAAAGACATGGAAGGCAAAACAAATTGTAATTGAAAAAACATTTGGTGATTGGGATGAGTTATTTTCTCATCTTCAACGATGGTTGCGAGTAGCACAAGTAACCAATCTTGGTACCCATTACATTCTTAATGATGAAGAGCATATTATCAACAACTGCGTTGATCCAACCTATCATGTATTTGAATGTATATTTTGGTGCTTCAAGCCATGTATTGGTGGGATGAAAAATTGCAGGCTTGCTCTCATCATTGATGTCACTTTTTTGTATGGAAAGTATAAAGCTGTCTTATTGTGTGTATTAGTTCATAGATGGTGATAATCATATTCTTCCCGTGGCATTTGCTATTGTACAGAAAGAGAATAATGACAACTGGGATTGGTTCATGACGTGCATACAGATGCATATTGCTAGCAACTAAAAATTATGTGTTATTTCTGATTGGCACAGGAGCATAATAAATACAATGAAAAGCAATCTATGAAAAATATATCCCCATTAATATTATATCAGCCACGTAGTCAGTAATTACAATACAACTTTCAAAAATGCAGAAATGAAGAAATTGATGCAAAATGCAGGTATATCATATATTATCCAACATATTATAGTTGTATGTATTACCTGAAGTTGACTTTTATTGTGGTAATATTAATGTGAGATATTTTTTCTTGTCGTAGCATATGAAGTACAAAAGAGAAAGTTTGCCAAGATGCGTAAGGAAATTACCCAGTTGCACAAACCGTCATCAGATTGGCTAAAGAAGATACCATTAAAACAATGACGCTTTCTCATGATGGCGGGTATAGATATAGAAGCATGACATCAAATATTGCCGAATCTGTAAACAGTTTTTTAAAAGATATTAGAGCATTGCCTATTACCTCGATGGTGAACAAAATTTTTTATGAATTATATATAATTAATCTTATTTTACAGATGGAGCAACTCGCAACAGGTTACTGAAGTCAGTACACACGTCATACATGACATTCGCTACAAATTTGATATTATACATGACCAGCAGGTATGTTTAAATTAATCACTACAATAAATTTAGGTTATTGCAACAAATTAATTTGTCACAATAAAAGCTATTTTGTGATAATATATTTTTTTTATGATGAATTTAGCTTATCACCGAGTTGGTTACAATAAGCTTGTCTTAATAAATTTGTTGCAACAAAATAGAATTTCATTACGATAAAGTATAACATATTGTGACAAAATGACTTTGTGACAAAAACTAATTTATTGTGATCAATTATTTATCAAAATAAAAAAATATTTTGTCACAACAAATATCATTCTATTACTATATAGTAAGTTATATAGTGACAAAATAAGATAATATAAAAAAAAAAGGTTTAATTCGTTAAAAAAAATTTCTATAATCGGAAAAAAAAAAAAGTAGATTGAAAAACTAGATTAAAAGAAAAATCAGAAAATTAAAAATATCATATTACAAAAATTGGTATATTAAAAAAAGGTTTAATTCCTTTAAAAAAATAATTAATAGGTTAAAAAAAAATAAATTTTTACACTAACCTGAAATCCGATGAGAAAGAACAAGAAATTTGTTATTTGAGATTTGGTAATGGCAGGAATTATTTGGTGTTAGTAGATCTAACAAATAGACAAAACAAGAGTAGTGAGTACTAATTAAATGACTTGAGAATAGTTTAATAAACAAATACTGAGAATAAGGGAAAATTGGGGAGAGCGGCGCCTGGGTTTGAGATTTATAAGTTTCATTTGTTTTTTTTTTTTTTGGCTATTAATAATAAGTAAAAATTATTCAGCAAAAAAAAAGTAAAAATTTGTTAAATAAATAAACTAATTAATTTGTTCTTTTAACTTAATAATATATCTAAAGCAAATAAAACAAGAATTAGTTATATTCTTACCAAGTGTAATTTTTTTTAATCTCTTGGATATATATATATATATATATATATATATATATATATATATATATATATATATATATATATATATATATATATATATATATATATATATATATATATATATATATATATATATATATATTATTTTTAAAATTAATATTATAATTTTAGTAATATATAAATTAATATAAAATTATAGTTTTTATTTTATTTATTTATTAAATTTAAAATTGTTTACGACATATGAAAAGCTTGTGTTAGTCAAAAGTATATGATTACATATTTTTCTGAACCCTCATTTCAGTACCTTCAAAATTAACATTGAACTTTCCAAAATTGATTGGAGCATTCTTGGCACAACCTGACGCCTTTTCAACCCTGATTAGACCTTCTATATCAAACAACCTTTTTTCAAAACTGATTGAAATCTATCTGATACTGACTTTTAAAATGTTCTAAAATTAATTTTGATCCTAACGACACTGACCAATAATTTTTTTGAGCTTTATAACTCCCAAAAACTGACCTGAAAGTCTAAAAAATTGACCCAAAAATCTCTAAAAAATGGGCCAGAAGAGAAAACCTCGAGAAGCATGTCGTGCCACGTGGCGTGCTGCACGGAAGGCGTGCGGTACCGCGTCAGATCTGTGCGGCGCTGCATGGCCTTTTTGCGGCAAGCCGCAAAAGGCTGGTGCGGTGCCGCACAGGCCTGGTGCGGGGCCGCGCCAGCTCGTGGGTCTTCTGCCTCCAATGGGCGCCACGCATGTAAAATGACTCTTTTATCTTTTTTTTTTATCCAGTTTTCAGCCATTTTTTGACCCTACCCTCATGGTCTTTTCACATTTTCATTACCTAAACTACTCTCAACCCCATTTGTCTATAAATAGGCTCTCCCATTTCCTCATTTTCACACACCAAGGCTAATATTGATAGTTATCTATCAACTTTCTTTCTTCTTCTCCTTCCATCCACTCTCCAATTAATTAATTAATCATTTTAATTAATTAATCTTCTTACCCAAGCCAAGTTAATTAATCCTTTTACTTAATTAAAAATTTTTTTTTACTTACAAACTAATTAATTAATTAATCTTTTTAATTAATTAATTGCTTTTTTAATTAAATCAAAAATCTCTTTTTTAAACTCATCCCCTATTTTAATTAATTAATTAATCATTTTAATTAATGAATTACTCTTTTTTTAAAATTAAATCAAAAATCTCTTTTTCAACTCAACCACTATTTTAATTAATTAATTAATCATTTTAATTAATTAATTTACTCATTCATCATTTTCCTTGATTATTAATTAACTCATTTGTCCAGTCCAATAAAATAAAATTTCAGTCCGGCAAAACACTTTTCTAATCTCATCCATCAAAATCCAATGAATTTTAATCAAACTTGTTCTCCAAACCCAAAAAATCATTTTTAATCAATTTTTAAATCCTTTCACTTAATCGTGGAACAAACTATGTGGGTTTTGATCCCTATTCAAACGGGATATGTAGACATATTTAGAATTTAAGTCCAAATCTCAAATCTAATTTTCTTTTAAATTAAGCTTATTTTCCTTATTTTTCTTAAATTAATTATCTTTTTACAATATTTGTAAGGAAATTTGTGGTCTTCCTAGAATCCCATAAGGGCTAGAGAAGGCATCCCATTTTTCTATCAATGTGATTAAGGAGTGATCATGTGGTTCCCCTAAATCTCTAAAGATTAGAGGGAACACTCTCATTTATTGGTAAATGTTTATTGTTTCGTTAATTTTCATGCATTCATCTTGTGCCATATTCATACATTTTATTTGCGATTATTAATGTCATTCATGAAATCAATTTTCAAGTCAAATTAAACTTAAGAGCTAAGTTTAGATTATTTAAAATAAAAAATCTAGTCCTCGAACTCAACCTGGTTCAAAGGCTAATGATTTTAATCCTTAGGCAAATTAATAAGAAAATTAATGAATTGGAGTCAATTTAGATTTTTTTTTCCTTAATATTTTCCCAACTAAATAAAATTAAGGTGGCAACTCCTAAAAATCATTTTCAAAATCAACCAAATTCGAACCCGAGGGTTCCATCGCTAGTCTAAATCCGAATAAGCATTCTGGTTCCCTTTAGTGGACTGGGCCGATGCTCGGGCGAGGGCTCATAGCTGGCGACTCCACTGGGGAATGGTTGCCACCTTTTTTTAAAAAAGGAAAATAACAGGATTACTATTTGGTTAAGGAAACTTTTTCCAAAATAATCTCCATTTGGCTCATTAAGTGTAATTTGACTTTCATGCATCACTTTGGATAATGAAAGCTCATTGTATGACCTTAGCTTTAGGAAAACTTTTGGATGGCGAGTAGCATTGGCTCGACAACTCTTTTTGAGTATGTTGGAAAATAGTGAAAGCATTCCACCCTGCGATGAATTCCTGATCATTTCGGTGGTGTCATAAGCAATCAGTATTGTTGGACCCATGCGAGGCTCCTTGCCTCACATGTGGCTAGGTATATGATGCTCTAGTGGGATGGGGACCCTTAAATCAAACCACCTTTTACCCTTGTGCATATAGTCGCTCTAGTCTTTGACTTTAGGATCCATGTACCGTAATAATCGATACTCTCGCATGTTCATAAAACTTTTTTTAGCATGCATCACGACATGATCATGCACGCATAACATAAGAAACTCGACAAGGTCAACCCTCAAAAACTCAAAACTGGTGGTCCATTACCCTAAAGCACCTCACGCACTCACCCTATCAACATGTAAACCCGGCAACCAACCTTGTGAAGGATATCCTTTTCCCAACGCACCTATGCATTTATGCCCTTTTTTCCTTTATAATTCTGTTTTCTTACCCAATTTTATGTTTTTTGTTCCAAGGTACCAATGGCCCACCCTTTTGACCAAGACGCAATAGGTGCATTTTTCACCAATCTCCTCAAGAATCAAGAGGAAGCTTTTCAAAATACACTCACCACCGCCCTCAAAACCCAAGTCGACACCTTCACCAATGCCTTTAACGCCCAGTTTGCCACTTTCACCAATGCTTTCAATTCCCAACGTCAATCAATCATTAATGAAGTGAGGGAAATGACCAATGCTCTTATCACTCCTCCCCCTATTCAGCATACCTCCACCCAAGTTGGGACCAGCCATGCCCCCACTTTCACTACTCCCATTATCGATCTCACTGATAAGGGGAAAGCTCCTGAGACACCCACCTCTCCTCCTTTGGATATGAATGCCAACGCTCCTACTCCCACTATGAATCTTTTTCGAAGTGGGAATTTTTCTAGCTTTCCCGAAGCCAAAAGATTGATGGAGAAGTTTGAAACCCTAGAATGATCCATCAAGAATATCAAAAAACAGTATAGATGTCGACTCCCTTGTTTTTTTCTCAAACGCCAGAGTTCTGCCCAAGTTCAAGATGCCTGTGATGGACAAGTTTAATGGCACCACTTGCCCTAAGACCCACCTCAAGATATACGTGGGTGCCATGAGACCCTTTGGTGTGGATGATGAGCTCCTTGCTCAATTATTCCAGCAGTCATTGACTAGAACTGCTGTTAAGTAGTTACTAGATCTGGACAAAAATCATAACAAAACTTGGATGATATCTGCAATGCTTTCATTAAGCAATACCATTATAATATATAGGTAGATGTCACTTAACAAGACCTAGAAACCACTAAACAAAGCCAAAGAGAATCCTTCACTGCATTCCTTACAAGGTAGAGGGCAAAGGCAGCACAAATGATGAATCGCACATCTGAGGAAGAACAAATTGACATTATCGTGAAGAACCTTCTCCCACAATACCAAGTTCACTTGCAAACCCAATATCTCCCAGACTTTAAGGCTCTTATTGCTACAGCCTCTAAAATTGAGGATTTGATTCAAACTGGTCAAATCAAGGATGAATCCTCAAATTCGAGATACCGCAAGGACACTAATTTCACCTCCAACACCACTCATTCTATACCTCAAAAGGGAGGAGAAATTAATGTTGTCTCTTACTATCAACCCATGAGATAAGAAAGAAGGAGCTTTTTTGAATTGGGAATGCCTCTAAGCACTATCTATAAAAAGGCTCTGGAAGCCCACCTCATCAAACCCTTAGAGCCAAGACCACCCCCAAATCCTATGCCTAAGAACTATAATGCCACGAACGATGTGATTATCACCAAGGGCCCAGGCATAAAACGGATGCTTGCAAGGCTCTGAGGCATCGAATGCAGGACCTAATAGACAGTAGAGATATCATTGCTCTAAGAGCTAAACCCAACATCACCACTAATCCTTTGCCTAACCACCAAGCGAATGTCAACCTCATTTCTTCTTACGAACTGGGAATTGATCCTCTATCCCTCATCTACCCCATTTCGAGTTATTATTGTGTACTTGATCTAAACGACTTCGTCACCGAAGTCGATGCGATTATTTGGAGTGGAAGAGTTCTTCCACCACCTCCACAACCCACGGATTCAAACACAGTAGGTCATGCAATCCCTCCTCCAGCTGAAAAGTTAAAACCCCATAATGAACCAGAGGAGGATCCCATTCTCAAGCAATTGAAGAAAACCCAAGCAAACATATCGATATGGAGCCTCATCCAGTCTTCTTACCCTCATCGCCAAGCTCTTTGCAGGACTTTGAATCAATGTCAGGCTCCCATCAACATCTCACCGGAGACCCTCGTGACATCTTTAACTAACATTGCCAAGTCCATGACCATTTCTTTCAGTGATCATGATATCCCTCTGGAGATGAAAGCCACAACCATGCTCTCTACATCACAGTGATGACGCGAGATAAAATTATGCCTATGGTATTAGTAGATAATGGGTTTGCCCTAAAAGTATGTCTACTAAAGGTGGCCAGCTGCCTAGGATTAGAGGCTTCGGATTTTACTCCATCGGACCAAGTGGTAAGAGCATATGACAATACTAAGAGGGGAGTTTCGAGAGTGGCAAACCTTGACGTCACAGTCGGACCAATGATGATGCCAATCCCATTTCAAGTGATTGATGTCCCAGCTTGTTTCCACCTCCTACTTGGTAGACCATAGATCCAATAAGTGAAAGCAGTTCCTTCCTCCTTGCACCAGAAGTTGAAATTTTCCTATGGTATAAATATCATAACTGTCCAAGCTGACATATATGGGAAGAGTGATATTCCAAGATCTATGCCAATCTTGGAAATCAAGCCTGAACCATTTGCCATTCCTCTATCTGGCTTCTCATTTGATACCATCTAGTTCATTCAAGGGGAAGGTAAAGAGTTTGTTCCTTTCGACTTTGATCCATATAGTAATGTGGCAGTAGCTAATATGATGAAGAAAATGGATTATTTTCCAGGTTTGGGACTTGGAAGAAACCAATAGGGGATCACCCAATTTCCTGAGTATCCCACTGCCACTCCTCCTTTCGATCTTAGCTATGTGCCCAAACTTGAAGACATTGCAGAATTAGAGGAAAAAGCCAAGATGAGAGTTGAGGCCAAAAGGCAAGGTGAGACTTTTGATTGGCCTATATGCCCCTATTTCAAAAATCTTAATGGATATTTTATGAAAGAAAGAGAAGATTTCCCCTACTGTGGCTTTTCTGAACCATGGTTCTATCCCATTTCTAAGAAACTGATCCCTGGTTTTGAAATTTTCTTTGATATCAAGCTCAACCTAGAGGAGTGCGAGCCCATCTACCAATTGGAGGAGGATTGGGAAGCAAGCATAGAGCCCTCTCTTTTTGAGACCATCTACATGATCACCTACCACTAAGAACTTGACCCCACCAAGCTCATCCAACCATCTCAAGCACCGCTGAATAACTGATATTTCTAGAAGAGCACCGGTCCTGTTATGTCCTCATTCAAGTCTTCCGAGTCCGAGTATGAGTCTGAGTCCCTTAAGTTTGAATGTAAATCTATGGAGACCTTTCAGTCCTTTTTTGTCTGATTTTGTAACTCATCTCCCTAGCTTGTCCTTTCAAAATGATGTAACGCATGATGATAGGACCTTTGTTTTCAATGAAATGAACAAGTTTTCTGCTTACTTTCCTGACTATCTATGCTCTACTTCATCTGACTCATCATTAAATAAGAAATCTGAAAAAGAAAATAAAAAAGAAATAAAAATGAAAAAGGAAAAGAACCAATCAATTATGGCACAGAGGAGAATCCAAAAATTACATACATTGCATCTGCATATTCTGACACACAGGCATTAGCTGAAAAAGTTTGTGAATTCATGGACTATTTTGCATGGGAACCTAAGGACATAGTGGGGGTAGATTCGAGCATAGCAGTTCAAAACATCCTAACTTACAAGCACATGAAGCCTGTAAAGCAGAAGTTAAGGAGAATGAAGATAGAATGGTCTCTAAAGATCAAAGAGGAGGTTGCCAAGTTGCTAGATAATGAGTTTATTGAACCCATCACTTACCCCTCATGGTTGGCCAACATAGTACCTGTCCCCAAGAAGGATGGAAAGGTCTGAATGTATATTGATTATAGAGATCTCAACAAAGCTTGCCCAAAGGATGATTTCCCTTTGCCTCATATCAATTTACTTATGGACCGCATGGCGAGTGCATTGGTGGTCTCCTTGACCGATCTCTATGCAGGCTACAACCAGATCCAAGTCTATGCTCCTAATAAGGAAAAGACATCCTTTGTTATCGAATGGGGCACCTATTGCTATCGGGTAATGCCTTTTGGTTTGAAAAATGCCAAGGCAACTTATCAAAGAATGGCCACTACTATATTCCACGACATGATGCACAAGGATGTCGAAGTATATGTGGACGACATGGTCATAAAATCTAAAACCCCTGATTGATGCTTTGGACCGATTCTTCACTAGGCTCAAGTAGTATAATCTCAAGCTAAACCTAGTTAAGTGCCTTTTCGGTGCCTCTTCAGGTGTATTTTTGGGACACTTAGTCAGCCAAAGAGGCATAGAGGTGGACCCAGCAAAGTCAAAGGCAATTATAGAAATGCCTCCCCCTAAAACTAAAAAGGAGATTGGAGGTTTTCTGGATCGCTTATAGTATATCAGTCGCTTCGTTGCACAACTGGCAAATACTTATGGGTCGATCTTCAAACTATTAAGGAAAAGAGCCTCTAAACAGTGGAATAAAGAATGCCAAAAAGCCTTTGATAGAATCAAAGACTATCTCCTGAACCCGCCAATATTGCAACCTCTAAGGCTAGGTCAGCCATTGTTGTTTTACTTATTGGTAACTTCAAAAGCCATAGGTGTAATGCTTGCTCAGAATGCTCTAAATTCAAATAAAGAGAATGCCATTTACTACCTAAGCAAATGTATGCTGGTTCATGAGCTTAAGTACAATCAGATTAAGCAATTATGCTTAGCCTTAGTCTGGGTATGTCACAAACTCCAGCACTACCTATGCTCATACACAACCCATGTGTTAGCTAACAAGAGCCCCTTGAAATTCCTTATAGAGATGTCGGTTCTTGACAGTAAGATGGCATGATGGATGGCAGTTCTTGTAGCATTTGACCTAAAGTATGTCTTAAGAAAAGTGGTTAAAGGAAGCATAATCGCTGACCAACTGGTTGCTGCCCCTGTGGGGGAGGAAGTATTTAAGCATGAGTTCCCGGACGAGGATATCTTGATCATAGATCCTGAGGTATGGAAGTTATTCTTTGACGGCGCCTCTAATAGTAAAGGCTACAGAGCTGGCATAGTTCTGGTTACCCCTAAAGGAGATCATTTGCCTATGGCGATTAAGCTAGTATTCGAGGTGACCAATAATGAAGCAGAATATAAGGCATGCATAGCTGGTCTAGAGGTGGCCATTAACATGAGGATAGACTATTTGAAGGTCTATGGCGATTCTAACCTCATCGTTTCCTAAGCCCTGGGTAAATGGAAAATTAGAGAAGAGCGTTTGGTTCCTTACCATCAACGTTTGAATGACTTGGCAGAGAATTTCCATGAATTCTCCTTTCACTACCTACCAAGGGCAAAGAATCAGTTTGCTGATGCTCTGGCCACCTTGGCCTCAATAATGGATATGAGCGATAACGAGATATACAGGCTTGTTGTTATCAAAGTAAAACGACAACCTGGATATTATACCATGTGCATGAATCTCCAGTTGGCTGATGCTAAACCCTAATTTAGGACATCCTTAATTATATTCAGAATGGTAAGTATCCAGAAGGAGCCTCAAAAGCATATCGGAGAACCCTAAGGCAGTTGTTTGCTGGTTTTACACCTAATGGAGGTATGCTATATAAGAGAGCCTAGGATAACATCCACCTGCGATGCATGACTAAAGAAGAAGCCCAACAAATTATGGAATGGGTCTATGGCGGAGAGGAAGACCCACACATGAATGGTGTAGCTTTGGCACGAAAGATAGCAAACTTGGGCTACTTTTGGCTGACCATAAATGAGAACTGTGCAAAGTATGCGCAGAGATGTCACAAATGTCAGATCTTTGTCAAACTCCAACATCAGCCCCCTGTTTCTCTAAATGCAATAGCAACACCATAGCCTTTTGCTATTTGGGGCATAGACGTCATTGGGAGGATTTTCCCAAAGTCCTCCAATGGACATGAGTATATTCTAGTGGCCATAGACTACTTTACAAAATGGATTGAAGCAGTGCCATATCAAGTCCTAAACGCAAAGAAGGTGGCACACTTCATCCAAACTAATATCCTTTATCAGTTTAGAACCCCCTTTGAAATAATTATGGACAATGGATCTCACTTTCAAAAGGAGATAGTTCGCCTACTCCTGACAAAGAAGATTCAGCATCATCACTCCTCTCCCTGTCGGCCATAGACCAATGGCGCAGTTGAGGCCACCAATAAGACCATAAAGACTATTTTGCAGAAGGTCATAAAAAAGCATAAAGACTGGCATGAGCGACTACTTGTTGCCTTATGGGGATATAGAACTACCATTTGTACTTTGACAGAGGCAACCCCATATGCCTTGGTTTATGGAATAGAGGTTGTTCTTCCCATTGAGATGCAGATCCAATATGCTAGGGTAATAAGGGAAAGCCAATTGAGTGAAGCAGACTAGATCAAAGGATATCATGAACAACTGAATGCTATTGATGAGAAAATGATGGATGCCTTATACAGGATCTAAGGCTACCAATAGAGACTAGCCTGGCACTTTAATAAGAAGGTAAAAGACAGGGGCCTAGAGGAAGGAATTTGGTTCTAAAGGAGATTAGGGCTCCAGTTCATGACCCAAGGGGAAAGTTCAGGCTGAACTGGGCTGGGCCATATGTACTAAAGAAGATTTTATCTGGCGGAGGCGCCATTCTTGCAGATGTGGACAAAAATGAGTTCACTAATCCCTGCAATTTGGATCAGCTAAAAAGATACTTTGTCTGAATCTGTATCATTTCTATCTGTTTTCCTATTCAGAGAAATATAATCAAAACTACGTGGACCTGATTCTCCCTAAAAGAAATAATCGATAGAAAAGTGATGTAAGGGATATAAAGGCAGCTCGACTCGGGTGCGGTCTAAAGCATAATATAAAAATATTCTGTTTACATCACCATCTCATATCCTCTATGCCTAATGCAACATTTGGTACTTTTGTTTGAAAAAAATGAAATAATAATAAGAAATAAAATAACAAAAAATAAATAATAAATAAAAGAAAATGCTCATTAAGTTAAAAACCCGCGAGGGTAGCTTAGGCAAAAATTAGACAAAAAATAAAGGTATCTCATATAATGATGATCAGATTTTACAGAAGCATACAATCCATCATCACAAAAAGGATAGCCTTTATCTGTATCTACAGCTTGTCATGTGATCATATCAGCTTACAAGAGTGTATAAAAAGAGACCCATAGCTCGTGGTAGAACAACCACTAAAAAATAGGTAGACAACTACCTCTACCTAGTCAATCCTCCTCCTTCTCCTCCTAGGATGAACGTCTCCCTCAGAATCAGATCCTACCACTATCTCTTTAATCGTCACTCCTTTGATCCTGGTCTTTGAGTCCCCCCTCCGTAGCGTCAGTAGTCGGAGCACTCATAACACTTGAACTGCTCTCAATGATGGCTCTGGCTGATCTACCTCATATCTCAGTAACTCTAGAACTACTCTCTGAAGTCACATCTGAGACTCTTCTCTGAGGGCCCGTACCTCCTGAGCTACTAGCTAGAATCCTCCTTTGTGTCAAAGTTGGAGTCCTCCTTTGTACTCTAGCAATAGCAGTCCTCCTCTATGCACTCACTGCTATGGTCCTCCTCTATGCGACCAAAGTAGCATCACCTTGGCATCTAATCGCGGTGACGGTCCTCTAAGTCACTTTATTACAGTCTGAGTCACCACTGCAGCTTGTAGGGTTAATCTCCTTGTAAACCTCTAGCCTCCCTCTCATGTAGGGTCACCTCCCCTGTCTTAGCAGCAATTCACTGGTCACTAGTACCTCTGGCAACTACCTCCTTCGTTTTGTCACTCTCAGTCTCCCTGAGTAGTGCAGCCCGGTGCTCTTTCTCGACTGGCCATATAGTCTCAATCAACCAACTGCGGTACCTCTCAATAGTACCAAAACTAATCTCTAGCCTCACTGCATGAAAGTTCCTCATCTACCCCCCCTCTAATGGCTTTGGTAATGGGGGCTGTAATCCTCACAGACTCCAAGAAGGGCACAACTGGAGGGACATCCTGGGTCTGACCCATCTACCTTAAGATCCTCGTACCCTGATAGAATGATGTCCAAGCTAAACCAAGTAGACAAACCACCCGGTATGCTTGGCTCATCGTCATGAAGGATCTAATCCCATACTATTGGCAGTGCCAGAGTATGTCCTCTGGGGCAAGCTTTAGGAGCCATCCCATCCACTCTTTGACTGATCCCCACCTCACCAAGATGGGCCACATCTGATACTGAATAGCTATATACGGACTCCTTGTTGGAGCAGCAACCACCCTAAAGTGGTCCATCAACCACACCTGTAAAATAAACCAAGATAAAATTCAGATACACTCAAAATATTCACTCCTGAAAGGATAAAAGCCAACAAATTTCTTTTCCTCACCTGAAGCACCACTGGATATACAGTTCATCTCTCTAGTCCCTGAACATAGCAATCGAGACTCAACAATATCTCCGCTAATATGGCCCTAATAATAGAGTAACCCTGCTCCATCTGTAGTACCAAACCAGTAGCTCTGGCATCTCCCCAACCGATGGGTCTAGGAAACAGATATCGGATAGTCAAGCAGAAAACCAAAGCGCGCATCCTAAACCTCTACACCCCTACATCACCCTAGTCATGGGGATCATGAAACTCCTTGATAACGGCAGTCAGGTTCACCTGCCCCTCTACCACCATCCGATTGGCAATGTCCTCTGGCAGAGCTAAAAACTCCTGGAAAACTCTATAGTGCCCAACTCTGAATTCGGGCACTACTAGGGCCGCCTTCAAATCACTGCCAAGTATGCCATAAAACTCCTCAAATGTGGGGCATAGCTCCTCCATACCCATACCAAACTGAAAGACTCGAGCCACCGGATCCCAAAACCGAGAACATGCTCTTAAAAAATCTCAGTCCACCTGAACCCCTCTCAATGCCACCATAGCCGAAATCTCGTACCTACCCAAGTTTATCCTATCTACTTTGTCGAGTTTTCTTGTCCACATGTGCATGTAATGACTGAAATACGGCTCCATGTGAAAAAGAAAGAAAAGAAAAGAAGGTGATGAAAAACTGAGCAAAGAAAGAGGAAGTCGACAAATGGACAGAGTTTCGACTCTCAAATGAAAAATGGATGGATTTGCCTTCAAAAGTTCTGCCTTTATATAAGCCCCTAGATGTCACAATCAAGAAAATATAAAAAAATTGTTAAACAAATGGATCTACCACGAAAGCCTGACATGGTGCAGCAAGTCCATTTTACGATTAGCTGCAGCTAGCTTATGCAGTGCCGCACAGAGCTGACGTGGCACCATATGTGCTCCACGCGGCATGATATTGTAGCAGTGCTCCGATGATCGCTCGTTTGACGTTAAAACTGCAATTCTTTGCCCTCAATACAAAAGATAAATGACCTTTCTCTCTTCTTTATAGCAAAAGGGCTAGAAAAGTTATATCTTCTCTAAATGACAAAGGGGAGGGAGAGAAGCAAGGAGCCGTTAAAGTCAAAACATGCATACATCATATTCACACATCCATAACACAAACATGCATGATAGGAAGCATCAAAATATTTTACGTAGTCATAATGTACATAACATAAGCATGGCATGTCAATACATAGACATCACCTACGCAAGAGTGCTACTTCCCACCAAAGGAAACAGGTGACATGGCTACCCTAAAAGGATACATAGAAAGAAAAAATTACAAAGAAAAGTTAGAGGCAGCATTGCAGTCACTAAATTAATGGCGCCCTCTTCTCCTATGCCTCTGAGGAACATCCTCATCACCAGCCTCACGAGCATCGGAGATGTCTAAATGTGTCAACATCCTACCGAGGGCAGCCTCCATCCTACGAGAAACTCTATAAGTCCGGCGAATGAAGCTCTAAGGTACCTGTTGCAAACAAGATGTTAGGAACCCTAAGCATAAGTGAGTGTAAATGCCTTCCTTATATGAAGATCATTTCTGAATGTAAGACAAAATCATACCTCGACATTGTCAAGAATGTCTTGCACGTATGGGCGAACAACATCAAGAAGCTGCCACATCTTCAGTGAGCCATCCGCTCCATAGTATGAAATCTGCTCAGGGATGTAGAAATCTGTGTCCTAATTTATTGCACTAGTATTCGAGCTTAGCTCAGTGCCTCCGCCTGCATCAGGAACAGGTCCCTCAGAAGTGCTCCCTCCAGGTGCCTCAAAAGTCACATGGATGATTGGCTCCCTTGGAGGAGCAGACCCAATAGAAGAGCGACCCCTCGGTGTGATCTCACGCATCAGGAAAGCAGAACAAAAATCATGATAGCTCTGGCTGGGGAATTGATGGATGCACTCGTCGTCGCCATTAAAAAGTGTAGGGGAAGGACGGATCGCTGACCCATATCTCATGTACACTGGGGGGCTTGGAGACGCACCAGGAGTCAATGATCTGGAAGTACACTCTCTCACCCAGGTAAAACAAATGGTGATAGGGCGAGCACAATAGAAGTTGCCTTCGAGAGATGTGATCGGCAAAAATTATGCTCCCCAAAAGGCCTCGAGATCTGTCACATTGAATGATGAGCAAAATGGTTTAAGTACTATGGTAATAGAGAAAGCAAAGTAATGAGAATAAAACCTCAGGCTCCCTCAAGACATTGTGACTGTCAGAGCCAAAACTCTAATTAGACTCCACCCATCACCTCCCAGCAGGAAAATCCCCTGGCTTCTATCTTATTAGTCCAGGAGCTATGAAAGCAAAATGCACGTATGCCTAAAGTTGCATGCAACAGACAGTTAGAAATCATCAACATTGTAAATTAAAATACAAGCCAGAGTATGGGAATGTACCTCCCAGAGAGGCACCATACCACCAACAGAAAAGATATTCTCCCGAGACAGCTCCACCATGTCGTGGTACATGGCACTAAGCACTGCACTGCCCCAGTCATACTCCCTCTAGGTGCTCAAATCAATCAGGCTAGCCAAGATGTTGAGATACACCGTGTCTCTTAGGGAATGGGAGAAAGTACAACCTATTATAATAAGTAGATGTAGTCGAGCCGCCGTTGCATCTGGGACAATCCTGCCTGCAGCCGCCGCCCACTCCAGCTTATTTGCCAGCAAGGTGCGCCTCACTTGAGTGCTATCATTAGGCGGGTCAAAGCCAAGATGAGCCTGCATCTCTTTGGCAGAGAATGTTTGTCTCTAGTTGCCGCATATGTCGAGAGTCCGAGTCCCAAACTGGATCCTAGACAACAGATGCAAATCAAGCAGTATGCAAGTCAACTCCCCATAGGCGAAGTGAAAGGTGTCCATGGTATCCCACCACCTTTCCACTAAAGTCTTGATCATACTGATGTTCAACCAGTCTAGAGTTAGCACCCCCAAAAAGTCAACAAAGTCGGTGGGCTCTAGTATGGCCCTGATAGCACTGCCCGAGGAGGCACACCTAATCACCTCCTTATGATTGCTGCGACCACCACTATTTCTGATCATCTATGCTTGCAAGCAAACCAGTAAAAGCACGAAATGATTTTGCGAAGGCTATGAACAAAATTGGCTTTCAAAAAGAGTAAGCAAGACTACTGACCACTAACTGACCGTCATAGGACTTATGATCTTTGGGGTCTTATAATAGGAGGGCCGGGTATGGATTTTCTCTGGGCCCTTTGTATTGATGGCCCCAACCACCTGCAGAAGAAAAGGAGGTCCTCCTCGAGAAAGCAATTCCATGACGGGATGTGGATGCCATCTTAATCAAATGCCGGACCTGACAGGCAAAAGAAGCAAATAAGAAAAGTACAAGTTACTATTGCTGTTATAAAAAATGTGTGTGTAAAAAAAAAAAAAGGAATTTTCATTAGTAGTGCTACTATTATTATTATTTTAAAAAAAAAGAATTCGAATTTGCATTATTACTCTATTATTATTATTTAAAAAAAATAATTTGAATTTGCATTATGACTACTATTATTATTATTTAAAAAAAAAAAAAGGAGAAAACTTGCTCATGTTTTGAGCAAGGAAGAGAAGTGAGTGCTACAACAAATGGAGTGTGGCCCTATTTATAGAGTTTTGGGTCATATAGGATGAAATAGCACATAGTAAAAAATGTTCTATAATTATTTAGTCACATGAAAGTAAATTTTTCAGCCAGTATTAATTTGGAATCAGAATTTGAAAGTTTTTATGTGTTTGTGAGATTTTTATCTATCTATAGTCACCTCATTTTCCTATTTTTAGGACAAAAATGTAGCCCTAGCATCAGAAAAATCGAAAAATTATGAACTTGAAAATTTACCAGTATCCCAAAAATAGTCAAATCGTGTTCCAAAATTCATAAAAATTATCTCATCATAACCGAAATTATTTTTCAAGTTCAGATCTACTGATTTTTCGGGTTCACTCTTACCAAAACTGTCTAACTGATAGACAATTTTAATGAGGGAACAGCTGTGAATCCTCATTTTAGCACCTTCAAAATTAACATTGAACTTTCCAGAACTGACTAGAGCATTCCTGGCACAACCTGACACCTTTCTAACCCTGACTGGATCTTCTGTATCAAACAGTCTTTTTTCAAAACTGATTGAAATCTATCTCAGACTGACTGTTAAAATGTTCTAAAATTAATTTCGATCCTAACGACATTGACGAATAATTTTTCTGAGCTTTATAACTCTCATAAACTAACTTGGAAGTCTCAAAAATTGACCCAAAAATCTTTGAAAAATGGGCCAAAAGAGAAAATCTAGGGAAGCGTGCTATGCCATGTGGCGTGCTGCACGGAAGGCGTGCAGTGCTGTGTCAGATATATGCAGCACCACATGGCCTTTTTGCATCACGCCGCAAAAGGTTGACGCGGCACCGCACAGGCCTGGTGCGGCGCTGCACCAGCTCATGGGTATTCTGCCTCCAGTGGGCCCCACACGCGTAAAATGACTCTTCTACCCTTTTTTTTTATCTAATTTTTAGCCATTTGTTGACCCTACTTTCATAGTCTTTTCACATTTTCATTACCTAAACTACCCTCAACCCCATTTGCCTATAAATAGGCTCTCCCATTTCCTCATTTTCACATACCAAGGCTGATATTGACAGCTATCTATCAACCTTCTTTCTTCTTTTCTCTCCATCCACTCTCCAATTAATTAATTAATCATTTTAATTAATTAATTTTCTCACCCAAGCCAAGTTAATTAATCCTTTTAATTAACTAAAAAAAATCTTTTTTTACTTATAAACTAATTAATTAATTAATCTTTTTAATTAATTAATTTATTCGTTCATCATTTTCTTTGATCATTAATCAACTCATTTGTCTGGTTCGGTAAAACAAAACTCCAGTCCGACAAAACACTTTTCCCATCTTATCCATCAAAATCCAAGGTATTTTAATCAAACTCGTTCTCCAAACCCAAAAAATCATTTTTAATCAATTTGTAAACCCCTTCACTTAATCGTGGAATGAACTACGTGGTTTTTGATCCCTATTCAAATGAGGTATGTAGGCATATTTGAAATTTAATTCCAAATCTCAAATCCAATTTTCTTTTAAATTAAGCTTATTTTCCTTATTTTTCTTAAATTAATTATCTTTTTACAATATTTGTAAGGGAATTTTTGGTCTTCCTAGAATCCTATAAGGGCAAGAGAAGGTATCCCATTTTTCTATCAATGTGATTAAGGAGTGATCATGTGGTTCCCCTAAATATCTAAAGATTAGAGGGAACACTCTCCTTTATTTGTAAATGTTTATTGTTTTATTAATTTTCATGCATTCATCTTATGCCATATTCATACATTTTATTTGCGATTATTAATGTCATTCATGAAATCAATTTTCAAGTCAAATTAAACTTAAGAGCCAAGTTTAGATTATTTAAAATAAAAAATCTAGTCCCTAAACTCAACCTGGTTCAAAGGCTAGTGATTTTTATCCTTAGGCAAATTAATAACAAAATTAATGAATTGGAGTCAATTTGAGTTTTTTTTTTCCTTAATATTTTTCCAACTAAATAAAATTAAAGTGGAAACTCCTAAAAATCATTTTCAAAATCAACCAAATCCGAACCCGAAGGTTCCATTGCGAGTCTAAACCAGAATGAGCATCCCGGTTCCCTCTAGCAGACTAGGCTGGTGCTTAGGCGAGGCTTCACAATTTTAAATTATTATTATATTTTTATTAAAGTTTTAAATTAATAATGATTTTCTAAATTGAATATGCATTTACTGAAAATTATTTTTGACTATCGAAATGTGTAATATACGTCAATTTTTCATGCAAATGATTTGGCAGCCATATGATGATGAGATATTGGAATCACTCCCTCAGTACTGCCTCAATGGACAAAATATATGGCAAGCAGTGGTCCCAATGATTTGCTTTCACATTGTACAATGGCACCAGCCGGACTGTGTTCTTAGACAATTTGGACAAAAACAATGTATACCGCTGTGGCTACTTTAACCCAGAAGGCTTGAGGGCATTGACTTGCATTCTGGTACAAGTGACTGGCATGTGCACCATCATCAATGGATTATGATGTGAAATGATCGACATCAACGAATCCGTGCAGATGTGCCATGCGACACACGGCCACAATACCATTCATAGTATATAGGGTGGTTTAGAAGGGTAACTAGGAGATATATATCTCATCAAGGTGGCTTGTTTAATGCAATTGTGAGTTAATGAAGAAATTAGGAGTAATTGATTATTCAGTACATGTTTCACTTAAATATAATCTTAGCATGTTATATATTTTAGAGTAAATGTTAATTTAGTTCATTTTACATATGTTACTAATAATGTATTTATTGCAGAAAGATGCTGTGGATAAAATTTGCATCATAAATGATGTCGGCACAATATATCAGATCAATCAAACTATGTTTGATGCATTAGCCAAGGAGAAGCGAATTGTGATCGGACAACCCTCGGATCCAGAGCAAGTGCCGGAACAGTATCAGTCAGATGCCGGTTAAAGTGAACCACGAGCTCAACGACATTCTAATAGGAGTGCAAACCAAAGGCAACGAATGAGTACATCTATTCATCCAACTATATTATGCCCAATTGAATTCCATAATGTGCCTACAGGTCGCCACCAATGGAGTCAGCATGATGTCACAGCTGATGAAGATAGGTTCCTCCTTCCACCTCAACTATATTCGAGTTCAATAGTTCATCAGGGGGCTCAGCCACTCAAGGTTACACCTGAGATTTATGGACAGTCCCAAACCTCCTCTTCATTCGCACAGTTTGCATCTACGTCATTTCAACCGAACCCATATGCTACGTCGTTTTCTGATTTCATGCCTTGGGTAAGGGCATAGTGGGATGGAACTCCCATACAATAAATGAAATATTCAGGTGGGTTTTTCACTCCAACAAATACATTTGCACCTACTTTTGGCCATCCATTTGCTACACCAACATATACTCATACTCCTATACCATATCAACTTCAGGATCAAAAGCACGATGCTACTGCTGATGAAGAGCAAACTGAAGTATAGCCAATGGTAGTTCAGCCTAGACGTGCTCCTCCACGTGATCGTAGGTCTCCTCCTTGTGGGACTGGAGGTGGGATGCAGATGACGTGGAGGGCATTAGTTTTTTTTTTTTTAATGACAATTATACACTTGGTATAATATTTATTTGTATAGTTATATATGCATATTTTATATTATGTTTCTAAATTCTCATTGCATTCTCTATTGATGGTACAATATGTTATTTATTTGTTAAACGACATTATATCATTCCACAATACTGGCCATATATTTTTCAATATTTGCATATATATGGTAAGTTAATATTATTAAAATAAATTTAATATTACTAAGTTAATATATTATTACAACTAATTTAATATGACACATAACACTTAATAAAAAAATATTATATTATTCATATTACACATCTAATTTCATTACTCTTCATCAAACATTTCATCATCTGAATGATATTTATAGTACCTAAGCACATTGCTAACCTCTATATCAGACAACGTTTTGCCATTCAAATTAACTTGTTCTCTTGCAAGTTTCAACATGTAATATCTTGATCTGCGAAGAAGCATTCGTGCATTCTCCTTCCATATTTGAATAATAGCTATTTCATATGTATATATATTTCTCCGTATCAAACTAAGTGATCTACGATGTACGATAGGAGCTCCTAGAGCACATAAGTTTTCCAACAATTTATTTGATTCTTCCACTTGAAAATGCCACTCACGACACAAACTCGTATAGTATTCTTTCCTATTTGAATACTTCTCGCTTTTATATTCATCATTGAAACACGATATTGTTACAATCAAATTTTAATTTGCGATTAAAGCACTTAACTATGAATTTAAAGTTGGGCGCTTGTATTAAAATTATATGCTTTACAAATATAAAACGAAAAATTATTTATAGGCTTTTCTAATTAAATTATATACTTCACAAAAATAAAAAAAATATTTAGAGTTTAGGATTTAGATATTTAAGGGTTTAAGGTTTAGGATTAGTTAAAGGTTTAATGTTTATGATAATTATTATTATACAATTTATTATTCTTCTTTAAATATTTTTTTAAATTTCTATCAATTGAGTTATTTAAATATTTTTAAATAATTATTTAAATATTGAAAAATCGCATATAATTTACAAAAATTTCATATAAATTAACATAAAAAATAATAAAATACAAATTAATGCATAGTTTATTTTTTTTTTCAATTTTTCAATTTTAATTGTGTAATAACAAGAATTAATAAGCAAACCAATTTTTTCGATTATTATTTGTAGATTAGAACAATTAAGGACACAAATAAATTCTAATATTAAGCAAACAAAATATTATTAACATAGTCATGCATTTATATGTTATTTACCTCTTTTCATGCAAAATTTCTTTAAAAATTCAAATATTTTTTAATATGACCTACAAAAAAAATTAATATTTTTCGGTCATATTTATAATTATTTATAAAAAATAAAATGCTCAAATTTCTACCCATTAATTAATATTAATATTTTATATTATTATTATTATTATACTTTACATATTATCTTATTAAATTACTTAAATATTTTTATGCCCATTGAAAAATAGCAATTCATTATACAAAATAAACTAATAAAATTTATTAATAAATTATGTCATAAAATAATAAAAAAATAAAAACATATAAATACAAAAGTTATAAGAAATCAATTATTAACAAAATAAGCTATACCTAACTTATTATCTAATAATAATAATAATAACTACTGTTATTTTATTCATATTATTATTATTTTCATGCCCAATTATATTCATAATTTTTATTATTTTAGATATTTTTGCTTTAAACATTTTAACACAATACTAAAAAATTACAAACAATCAATTACATAAAATAACAAATAACATTTTAACAAAATAATAACAAATATTATCACACAATTAAAAAATAATAAAAAATATATATTATTATCTTATTTTATTTTCAAATAAATAAAAAATAAAATTTATCTCTCTCAATTAAATTTTTTTAATTGTTCTAAAAATATATATCATTTCTAAATTATTGTTCATTCATATTTAAAATTATTTGTAACAAAAAATGCTTTAAATATTAAATGAAAAATATATAAATTATTTATAATATTAAAAATAAATTTACCTTTTATCTTCCTCCTCTTCTTCTTCTTCTTCTTCAATTATGAAGCGAAAGTGGATCTGGAAAAAAAAAAACTAAGTAAAGTTTGAAAGGCTAGGAGCAGGTTTAAAGGTGGTGGGAAATGCCCAGTTTGGTATTTTAAATACCGAACTGCTGGACGCGGGGCCCAATGTTGCAGGAAAAATACTGAACTGCAGTACGCCGGGCCCACCGCAGAAAAAAGGTAGAAGAAATACTAATTCAATATTTTAAATATCGAACTGTGTTCCCGCACAACTAATTTGGCATTTTAAATGTCAAACAATGCATATTTTAGTACCTTTTTTTTTTAAATAACATATTGTGGCATATAATTTTTTTAAATATGCATACTTGGGTCAATTCCTCCAAAAAATACTAGGACATTATGCATGATGACATCTATAAGGTGATGAAGCACTTTTTCATGATAGGTATGTTCTCTGCTAGCTTTAATTCTAGTTTCATGATTCTTCTTCCTAAGGTGACAGATGCAATCACAATTGAGCAATATCGCCCAATTGTATTGAGCAATTTTAGCTTTAAGATTATCACTAAAATTACTGCGGATCGACTTTTGAGTACTGCTACTAAAATCATCTCTAGGAATCAATTTGGCTTTCTTAAGAATAGGAATATATCAAAATGTATTACCATTGCATCGGAGGGAATTAGTATGCTTGATAAATGTTGTTATGGGGGCAATATGGCTCTTAAAATTGATATTTATAAAGCACTTGATACAATAAACTAGCAGTTCATCATTGATGAGCTTGATGCATTTAGTTTTTCTTTGCAATTTCACCAATGGATTTTGGCTATTTTTGATTCTTCAAGAATATTTGTTGTGATAAATGGCGAACTTAAAGGATATTTTCCTTGCACTAGGAGAGTTAGACAAGGTGACCCTCTACGCCTTCTCTTTTCTATCTTGCTGAGGATTTTTTAAGCATATGGCTTTGTCAATTAGTTGATTCGCGAAAGCTTACTCCCATGTCTTACACTCGTGGTGCTCTTTTTCCTACAGATCTTTTGTATGCTGATGATGTATTGCTTTTTTGCAAAGCTTCGGTGAGCAATATACGTGTTCTCAATATAGTTACTAACACTTATGGAAGGATATCAGGACAAATGGTTAATCTCTATAAGTTAAAGATTTATTTTGGCAAGGCCTGACCAATAGAAGGGTTTTGATGTTTAAGGATATGACACAAATAAAAGGTGGCTCTATACCTTTCAATTATTTGGGTGTCCCTCTTTTTGCATGCGCTCCGTGCAAGTAATGGTTGCAACCTATTGCAGATTAAATCATTAATAAATTTTCTAAATAGAAAGGGCACACTTCATCAATAGTAGGAAGGCTTACACTTATCAATTCAGTACTGCTTAGCTCCTTTCTTCATTCTTTTGATATTTATAAATGGCCAAAGAATCTGCTTCTTTGAATGGAGAAATGCATCAAGAATTTTCAATGGACTTGTTTGATTGAGAATAGAAAATCGGCGATGATACCTTGGAAAATTTGCTATCGTCCTCTCAAGGAAGGGGGTTTAGGTATAAAAAAATTTACAGTATTTGAACTTGGCTAAGTTAAGCAAAATAACATAGAGCTTAATCACTAATAAGAGTTTTCCCATAAGATTATTTCAGCAAAGGTTTCTTACTCCTGTAAGTAATCATAGAGTGGCTTATTTTAATTTGTCCTTTTCGTGTTCCATGAAAGAAATTTATGGTAAACTATGGAGTTCTCTTCAATGGTTTATTGGTACAGATTATTCACTAAAGTTCTGGACTAATGAGTGGATTCTTCCGCCTATGACTATGCAAATTTTTATTCCTCCCTAAGAACAACATTTGTTAACAGATAATGTCTCATATTTTCTTATAAACGGGCATTAGTAGCTTCCTTTTGATTAGTTGGAGCCTTTTTTCATGCAAAGAATTCATCAAATTCA
Source organism: Reutealis trisperma (assembly GCA_947687605.1). Lineage (NCBI taxonomy): Eukaryota > Viridiplantae > Streptophyta > Magnoliopsida > Malpighiales > Euphorbiaceae > Reutealis > Reutealis trisperma. The sequence goes on along the minus strand of CANTUT010001058.1, from coordinate 231,266 downwards.
TCCCCTTTATGCATATGGTGATGTAAGTGTTTGGACCCCAGCTCTTAATGGGTAGTTTACTATAGGTAAGATGTACTATTCTCTGCATGACACCATATTGTTAGAAGATGGAGTAGCTTTATATGGAAATAATTTCTTCCTCCATCGAGATCCACTGTTGGTTCGTGAGCTATCTTGGGGTACCTTCCTACAGATGACATGCTCTGCAAAAAGATTTTCATATTGTTTCTAGATATAGCTTGTGTGGTCTTACTATTGAAATAATTACTCACCTATTAATTTCATGTCCATTCTCTAAGGAAATATGGACTTCCATCTCCTCTTTATTTGGTAAGAAAGTGTTTTTGCTGGGCTCAGTTAAAGGTTTAGTTCTTCATCCAATGGACCAAACATTCAATTCGCAGGTTGCTGCCTTTTGGAATTCATCGATTGTCAGCGCCTTTGGGATCATTTGGCAAGTTCGAAATCATGCGATTTTAGATGGAGAAACCCCAAGTATTTTCCATGCTCTCTGTTTGTTATGGAAGTCTATCAAGGAATGCAATTTTTTTAGCATTGGAACCATGTATAATTCATTGATTGAATTGCAAGTTCTCTAAGCCATCAACATTCAAGGTAGATTATGTACGGCTCCTAAATTGATTAGTGTATTATGGAAACCCCCTCCAACAGGTTTTATAAAAATCAATACAGATGGATTTGCACTTAGTGCCTCTAGTATGTCTAGTGCAGGGAAATATTTAGAAATTCCCATGAATTTGCACATGGAGCTTTCTTATTTAACACAAGTATTTCCTTTGCTTATGTGGTGGAATTAATGGCTACAATTTTTGCTATTAATAAAGCATGGGAGAATGGATGGCACACCATTTGGTTGGAATGTTATTCTACATATGTAGTTCATTTGTTTAAAACCTGTGATGTTAACATTCCTTGGAATGTCAAGCAAGATTGGTCTTGATGTTTGCATCAGCTTAGCAATATGACTTGTTTCGTTTCTCATATTTTTCGCAAAGGGAATCGAGTCGCAGATCGGTTAACTCGTCATAATACATTTGTCTCTACTTGGCAATGGTGGACTACTACACCTGAATTTTGTAATCTTTTAATTTATGAGGATTATAGTGAAAAATAAAAAAAAAATAGATTTCATTAGTTGGTTGTTTACTATTGTTTAGTTGTACTGTGACTTTTGCATTTTCTTTTCTTCTTAATAATATTTGGTTGCCAATTGTATAATGATGGTGTTATGGATATATGAATTTAGTTGAGATATCTTGGTGCACCTCCTGATTTCTAGTAATCAGCCTTTTATTTTTTAAAAAAAAATATATATATTAAGAATGCAATTTATAAAGAAGTTTTGTTATCTAACATGTATTATAATTTTAAAAATAATTTTATTTAAATTATTTATATATCATATAGCATTAACACTGATATTTAAAATATAAATATTTGCAAATTAAATTATATTTTAAAACAAGTCGTAACAAGTAAAAAAATGAGTTTAAATAAATACAATTTAAAATTTAATATCTTATTTTGATAATTATAAAATAATTAGTCATTTTAATCATTATATTACAAGATTATTCTATTTACATTTATAAACAAAATAATGTATATGCTTATTAAATTATATTCTATTATATTTTTTATTCTATTGCATAATTTATTATATTATGTTATACCAAATATAGTCTAAATGGGTAATTTTTCATGCAAGAAAATATTAAAAGAACTAGAAGGTCAGCCTTAAAATTAATAAATAAAAAAAAAGAAAAAGAAAAAGAAAAGAGGGGTAATATTGAAAATTTGTTCCGTTGGAGGAGACCCTAACCTCTATGTATACCAATAGGGATTTTCTCGATCCAACTGGTAATATTGAAAGGAAACGAAGGGCTAAAGTCGAATGGCAAGTGCCTCCCAACAAGCGGCGGCACCGATCCCACAGCCACCAGCACCGATCCCACCACCACCAGTCCCGCCACGTGTCATTTTCATATTGGATAACTTACCCATCGATTGTGAAGATGATTTTTCCACGGTGATTAATTTTCCTTTGTTATTTATTACTCAAATATTACTACGATATACAGACTTTTATTTGTTAATTAGGGAAAATGAGAACAACAATAATAATTGATTATTCATGTCCTAATTTGATGCATTTTATCAATTTATCATCATAATAATTAATGAGTAATGGGTATACCATGCATAATATATATCCACGTAACATTAAACAAATAGAGTTTTTGGATGACTATATCCCTCTATGTGATTTAATAACCATTAATAAATGAGTATATAATTAATAATGGGTATTAGAATATCTTAGCTTTTAAATGAATCTGTGATTAACTGTCATTTTTAAAATGGTCATACAACTAATTATGCTTGCTTACCTATTTTTATCATTTGGTACTCCCTCTGATATATTGATAATTTTAAAAATATTAAAAAAGTTATCAAATATTTTTAATTATAGGAAACGAGATGTGTAAAGTAAATGATTATTTCTGTTTATTTCGTGAAATTTAATTTGTCTTCTGAAATAAAAAATTAATTTTATGTTGATTGGAATTACAATATTAAAAGTTAATTTTATTATTAAATATGATAAATAATACATAAAAATAATAAATTATACTGATCGTCCGTAACTGATGATGGTTAGTGGCAATCACTAGCAGTTAATGATGGTCATTAGTGGTCAACTATGATGACTATTGATGATCAATCGATAAAATAATAAATGTGTATTTATATATTTTTTTTCATTATAATGAGTTCGTTAAAATTTAAAAAATAATTATGTATCTCGAGAAGATGAAGTTATTTTTCTTAAAAATGTATTTCCTCTCAAGAAGAATAAGTTATTTTCCATTAAATGGATTAGAATTTCATTGACAAAAAAATATTTATTTTTAAAATGTTATAAACATCACAAAAATAATGTTTTCCAAAAAAAAAAATTATCAGAAAAAATCATGTTTTCTAGAAGAATAAAATTAACAGATGATTATTAATGCTCCCTTAAAAAAAAATGAAACAAAATAAATTTGTAAAATCACGAACAAAAAAAAATAATAATAAAAAGAGAGAGTTTATGAGAAGCAAATAATAATTTTCATTCATATTTTAAAAGAACTTTTGACTTGAGAAATTAGAATTATTATTATTAATTTTACATTCGGAGGCAATGCTCCTCTATCGTCTCACTTTTATGATTGTACTAACAGCATCGATTCCATTATTAAATTTTTGAAATTTAATTTTATTGGCTCTTTGTAATAAGCAGATTGAACCAGTTTTCATAAAATAAATAATTAAGAAAAGGTCTTTTAGAATTATCTGTGTAAACGATTAACAATTGAGTGAAACAATTTTTTATTTTTTGAATAGAAGTGAAACTGGAAACTTGAAATTAGAAATCATGCAACATTACAATGCAATGGAATGGTTTTTCATATGTGTTCATGATTTGGATCAATCACTTAATCGAATGTAGGAATTTGAACAAATCATGAAAGTAACAAATGAAATCATAGATTATATTCAATCAATGAATTAATTGAATCTATCTTCATTGAATGAAAGAAAAATATACAGAGAATTGTTGTGTAAAACAATGAAGAAGAAAACACAACAAATTACCAGATAAATATCTTATCTATGCTAAAACTATATATACAGAGGAAGAGGGAAGAATCTGGAAATAATTTCCAGTACTAAAAGACAAGGAATTCTGTTGCGCAAAATGCTAGCTCATCAAACCTTTTCGCCTTAGTTTGAACGCTACCTCAATTAATAAAACGGTGTGTTTTGCTTAATACTTCAACATCCCCCCCTCAAGCTGAACCACGGTGAAAATCAACCAAGTTCAGCTTGGCCAAAAGTGACTGAAACAAGGGAGCATTCAAAATTTTGGTGAAGACGTCTGCAACTTGCTGCTTAGAAGAAACATGAACAGGAGAGATTATTCCACGTTTGAGCTGATCACGAACCACATGATAGTCTATGTCAATGTGTTTCGTTCTTTCATGAAAAACGGGATTAGAGGCAATATGAATGGTAGCTTTATTATCGCAGTGAAGTGAAATAGAGAGATGTAGAGGTAGTTAAAAATCCTTGAGTAAGTAAATAATCCATTGAAGTTCACAAACGGTCGTAGCCATGCTGCGATACTCTGCTTCAGCTGTAGACCGAGAAACAGTAGATTGTTTTTTTTATTTCTAAGAAATGGGGGTGGAATCAACGAAAATATAGAATCCAGTAGTGGATTTTCGAGTATCAACACAAGACCCCCATTCTGCATCACAATATGCATGTAATTGCAAAGAATTATGCTGAGAAATAAAAATCCCTGTTGATGGACAGCCTTTGAGGTAACGAAGCAAATGAATTGTGGCCTGCCAATGAGACTTGCGAGGGGCACCAACAAATTGGCTTAATTGCTGGATGACAAATGTGATGTCAGGGCGAGTAAGATTAAGATAAAGAAACCTTCCTATAACCTGTCGATACTGCTCTAGATCTTCATAAAAATCACCCTCAGTAGAAGATAATTTCAAATTTTTAGGAAAGAGAGTAGTGGCAGGTTTGGCACCAATCAAACCAGTATCTTCTAAGATATCGAGAACATACTTGCATTGAGTAACATAAGTACCAGAAGAGGAGCGTGCAATCTCCATACCAAGAAAATACTTAGCTGTGCCAAGATCTTTAATAGTGAAAGTAGTATCCAGAAATTGTTTCACATCATGCAACAAAGACTCTATTGGTCCAGTGATTAAAACATCATCCACATAAACTAACAATGCCACAAAAGAAGAACCCGAACCTTTGGTGAAGAGACAATGTTCACTAGATGACTGAGTGAAATCATAAGAAGTCAATTGAGATGTGAATTCTAAATTCCATTGGCGAGAAGCTTGTTTTAAACCATAAAGGGATTTAACAAGCTTACAGACTTGACCTTTAGTGGCCGTCGTATACCCTTCAGGTGGCTACAAATAAACTTCTTCTTCTAAATAACCATGTAAGAAAGCATTATTTATCTAATTGAAAGATAGGCCATTGGAAGCATGTAGAAATGGTGAAAAATAATCTGACAATGACCATCTTTGCCACTGGTGAGAAACTGTCAGTATAATCAAGACCCTCAATCTAGTTATAGCCTTTAGCGACCAGTCGTGCTTTGTATTTGTCTATGGTCCCATCTGCCTTTAATTTTATTTTAAAAACCCATTTACTACCAATTGCCTTTTTCCCAACTGGTAAGTCTGTGAGAATCCATGTATTATTTGCTTCCAATGTTTCTAATTCTCGATTCATTGCATCAATCCACCTCTGATCATGCTTAGCTTGTGCATAAGTTTTAGGTCCCGGCAAGTTAGTCACTGAAGCTAAAAAATCTGTATATGCTGAGTCAAAACAAGGAGAAATGACAAAAGGGTATGTTTGTGGTGTATGAGGATTTGGATTAAGAGGAATTGATTTAGGAGTAGGAAGTGTATTATTAGGTGTATCTATTGTGTTTGAAACAAAATCTTTAAACCAAACAGGTTTGGATTTGACTCTAGTACTATGTCTTAAAGGTAAGATAGGAACTAGTGTAAGGGAATTGGTTGAAGTATTCTGTGTAATATCTATTGGCAAAACAGGTTGAGATGGAGATGGTGAAAAATCAGACGTGGTAGGAGAGATGGCTATACCTGATACTGGATCATTAGAAGAAGTAGAGGAAGACTGCAAAGGTGTGTCAACTGTAACTATAGTGGAAGAAGGAATGTAGGATGAATCTAAAATAGGTTCTGGTAATGAAACTGGTAATGGAGAAACTGAATGAGACTTAGATTGGGAAGAAAGAAAATCTGCATATGGAAATACAGTCTCATAAAACTTAACATCTCTAGAAACAAACATTTTTTGATTTTCCATATCAAATAGGACATAACCTTTATGTCCTTGAGCATATCCTATGAAGACTGATTTGATAGCTCTAGGTTCCAACTTATCTTTATGTGGACTGATATTTGTTGCATAATATAAGCATCCAAAAGCTTTCAGTGTATCATACTTAGCATCTGTCCCATGAAGTCTCTTGTATGGTGTATCCCAATTAAGAATGGCAAAGGGTAACCAATTAATGATATGTGTTGCTGCTAAAATAGCATGTCCCCAAAACCTTTTAGCTAAGCCTGATTGAAACATTAATGCCCTAGCCACTTGTAAGAGATGCCTATGCTTCCTTTCCACTATCCCATTCTGTTGGGGTGTGTAAGGTATAGTTTTCTAGTGTGTTATACCCTTTTCTACAAACAATCTTTCACAATTATCACTTACAAACTCTGTGCCATTATCAAGGTATAGTTTTAATGATACCTTGATACTGTGTTTCTATCATTTGAAGAAAATGAGCTATAGTGATATAAGTTTGATGTTTATGCTTCAAGAGATATGTCCAAGTAGCTCTACTGTAACCATCCACTATAGTAAGGAAATATTATGCTCCACTCAAACTAGGATGCTTATATGGCCCCCATAGATCCATATGCAGGATTTGAAAAGGTGCAGTATACTCAGTAGTGCTGTGTGGAAATGCAAGTCTGCTTTATTTGGAAATAGAACAAACATGACAAGGACTAGTAGTTTTATTTATTGGAGTATCAATTGTATGTACATGCTATAGTACTTTATCAGAACAATGACCAAGCCTAAGATGCCAGATATTACAAGGAATAGAAAAGGAATCAATTGAGGTTTCATCAACTACACAAGCAATTTCTGTGATAGAGATGCCTTTATTACATGACAAAAAACTAAACTTATTAATCCCATATATTGAGATTACTTTTGACAAAGAGGATTGGATAATATCATAGCTAAAACTTGATTTATTGAGGATGTAGAGATTTCCCATAGAATGACCAATTGCATAGACTACATCAGTCTTAAGGTCCTGAAAAATACAAAAATCAGAGAAAAAGATTATTGCTGAAAAAGACTTAGCAAGAAATTTTTTTACTGAGAACAGGTTGTATTTGAAACCAGTCAGGTATAGCACATTAGTAATTTCTAGCTTTCCATGAATTGCAACTGTGCCTGATATAGACACATCTTTAATAGTACCATCAGGTAAAAGAATAAGTCTATTTTTAGTTAAGGCTTTTGGTTTAATGAGTAAAGTTTTGGCAAAACATATATGACTTATAGCTCCAGTGTCTATAATCCAGGAATCTAAATCTAATTCACTAAGCAATTTTTCAGCAGTGGTATAAGTATTACCTGCATACTTAAGAAGGCCAGCAAACTCCTCTGACTCATGTTTAGTCTCTTTGACATATCTCTTTTACCATTCTGCTGCAGTAAGTTTCTCCTTCTCCTTTTCTTCTAAAGGCGTATCAATGACATTACCAACAAACCTTCCTAACTGCTTCTGTTGCTTCTCCTTATATTCTTTATACCAAGCTGGTAAGCCATGTAATTTGAAGCAAGAATCTCTAGTATGACCATCTTTATTACAATGATCACAAAGCCTATCCCCTTTCTTTTTGTAATAATTTCCCTGATCACCAACCTTAGTTTTTGCTTTACTAGGATATTGATTTTTCACCATGAATGCTGTATTCTCAACATGGACTTCCTTATTCACCTGCACATCTTTTTTCTTCTCAACTTGTAAAATCATGGAGTTTGCTTTTTGTGACAGATGGTAAAGGATCCATAATAAGGATTTGGTCTCTCACATTCTCATATGACTCATTAAGCCCCATAAGAAACTGAATTAGATGATCCCTAGTAGTTAGATCTTAACTTATTTTTGTAGCTCCATAAGTACAACCGCACGTACATATTGGTACAGGTGATAAACAATTCATTTCATCCCACAAACGTTTCATATTAGAATAATATGTAGCCACGATACTATTTCCTTGAGTAATAGAGTTTATTTCTTTCTGAATCTAAAAAAGCATGCTACCATTACTTTGACCATAGCTCATAGCTAATTCGTCCCATAACTCTTTTGCACTAGATGCAAACAAAAAAGCATGAACTAATTCTTTCGAAATAGCATTGAGAAGCCAAGAAGTTACCATAAAGTCTACTCTGATCCCTTGATCATAATCAGGTGAATCTGACGATGGTTTAGCACATCTTCCTATGACAAATCCAAGCTTCAACTTTGCTGCAAGTGCTATTTGCATTGCTCTCTTCCAAGACAGATAATTCGTTTCAGTTAGAGGCATTATCACGAGCATCATTCCTAGATGGTCAGAGTTTTATAAGGAGAGTGGATTTCCATCAAAATTACTATGATTAACAGAATTCATAAAATTCACTGTTCTAGAAGTAGATTGAGTAGAAAGCGTCTCATTATCTTCAACAATTGCTATTACTACTACAAATCTGTCTTCAATCAAAGTAATTAACCAGAAACTTTAGCAACAAACCCTAGAATAATAGAAAACTATCAGATTATCATATCAATCAAGCCTATTGGCTCTAATACCATGAAGAAACTAACAAATGAAATCACAGATTATATTCAATCAATGAATTAAATGAATCTATCTTCATTGAATGAAAGAAAAATATATAGAGAATTGTTGTGTAAAATAATGAAGAAGAAAACACAACAAATTACCAGATAAATATCTTATATATGCTAAAACTATATATACAGAGGAAGAGCGAAGAATCTAGAAATAATTTCCAGTACTAAAAGAGAAGGAATTCTGTTGCGCAAAATGCCAGCTCATCAAACCTTTTCTCCTTAGTTTGAATGCTGCCTCAATTAATAAAACAGTGTGTTTTGCTTAATACTTCAATAGAATTTTAACATATTAGCTTCTTTTTATATATTCATTTATTTTTATTTATGGGATGTAGCTTGTAACACCTACATTGTACCTTTTTTTTTTTTCCTAATGAAAGAATCATAATATTAATGGATTCTCCCCCTTATTTTAGCCCTTGCATGATCTGAGTATTCCCTTGCAGGATCAGAGTATTGGGGAGCAATTAGAACATATTTCTGAGTGTTAAGCTGCTGCTTATCACCAGGTTAGGAATTGTTTGTTAATATAGTCATATCATACTTAAAAAATAATAGCTACTCCTAGTGATGTTCCATGAGACATAATCTAGCTAGATGCCCCATCAAAATTACTGATGCGTGTTTCATGGATATTTAATCCAGTGTGAATTACATAGCTTACTGATGTTTCTTTTATATATAATAATTATGTAAAACATATGGGTGACTATTCCTAGCTAACGTTTAATATGGTGACTGTATTTATTTCTATATAATATAGCTAATGTTGGCACTGTTAAAAATTCATTATATATTAGAAATGGAACATATCTCGTTTCACTAATAACACCCAATCATTTTGTTTTTCATTTTTGTAAATTGTAAATTTATCATGCTTGTGGACTAGGCTGTGGGAATCCTCTCAACCAAGCTGGATTGGTGCAAGCAGTGTATTTCAACATCTTGGGAAAGGGTTGCTTTCAAATTGTTAATCCTCAAGCAAATTTGTTTGAAAATGTAACCCCAAGAGCTTTTGAAGCTATGTTGGGTAAGTTATAATCTTTTCTAGATGTTTTATTTTAATAATCTTAATTATGGCAACTTTATTTTTGAACTTAGTGTTGAGTTAATCCTTATTGTGTTCTCTATTTTAAGGATAATGAGAGTGTTTGATATGTCTTGTGTGATTGAGAAATCTCAAAATGTGTGTTGGCTTCCTTTGTAATGGAGCCAATATGGCAGATTGGTTAAGGAAAGATTTCATTGCTTGGTGACTTGGTGCACTCTTTCTGGGTAAGGCAGCCTATGAAAGAATGACTGGGATAACTTGGGTGAAATGGGCACATTGTAATAAGGTTGATATAGGAGAATTTTACGTCTGAAAGGGGTGATGATGTTGCTTTGATTGCATTGTATATTTGGTATATGACAATTTCTGAAGAATAGGTTGTCAAGCAAACCTAATTAGTTTGCAGTGATTTCTGGTTGGAAACTAATATATTACAATGGCTCTTGAATTAATTTTGTTGGTGCTCTTTTCTTTCTTGGAGAGTTGAAGTAGGTGTTTTTGTTAGGTACCACACTTAATTTCCTTACTGCTATACCTCAATTTATTCCAATGTGGATGATCCATCACTTGTGGATGCCTATGTAGTTATTAAGGTTCTCATTTTTTTTTAAAGTTGAGTTGGGAGCTTGTATGGGCATTGTTGAAGGGAACTCTTTTAATATCATTAACAATATTCTTTCTTGTAACCAAAAAAAAAAAAAAAATTCTTTCTAACCAAGAAGATGGGGCATATAGGACATTGGCTGTGCGAGGATTTACTCTTGCTGCAGTCTAGTATTCTGGTAACATTTTGTGTACAAGTTAACTAGAATTGTGACTGAAGGAAATTCTTGTATAGCTTGGGGTCAAACCCCTCCATTCTGCTAATCATTTACTGTCAATGATTAATTCTACATTGTGTCTATTGCGATTCCAGAAAACAGAAAAACATTAAGACGGGCAACCGGTATTGTAGGAGACTCCATTCAAAGTGCTTTGCCTTACACTAGCAATAGTGGCTATACTCATTGTAAAATCTAAATTAAAGTTTCTAAAGCTTGATCATTTGTAGCGTTTAGGATAGATATACTATTAACTAAGTGGAATTAATTTGCAGATGAGCTGTTCACTACGCACAGGATTGTCAACCCTCATACTCAGGAGGAATAATGACGTGAGATTCATGATATACCAGGTCTAATTGCTAGCTTACCAGCTAACAGATGCATAATAGGTTAGCATTGAATTTTTGCTACCTATAAATTTAATTTCTCTTAACAGTTAATCTAATATAAGGGTAAGTCTTCTTTACACTTAGTAAATACACCAATCTAATGACATAATTGAGTAAAAAAGGCAAGAATTTTCTCTAATATTAATTGTTACGACGTCCAATTTCAGATGGCATAAGCATTTAATATAACAGTTAACACATCCATTTTCTAATGCCCATAATTCAGGCTATGTGTCTGGAGAAGCTTCTCAGAATGCAATGAACTTTCGCAACTATTTCACTGCTGCTCCTAATGATCAAACTTTTGTGATTGTAGTATGTTAAATTCTTTTATTTTTCCATTCCTACTGCTAAATGTTGCATTCTTGATTGCTGAGTTGTCTTATTTTGATATTAAGATTTAGCATCATCTAATTGATTCAGGTTGGTGACTTCAAGGATGGAGTGTTTGAGGGATCTATTAATGACTTTGTGGCAGGTACATAGCATTCCAATTGATTAATTGAGTCAAAACATGAAACTATTTAGTCTTTGTCGTATTATAATAATTTTTTTTAAGAGTCAAGTGCTATTATTTATGAGGATGTTAAACTTGCATGAAATTCTGAAAAAACGTTGTGGTTTTATATTTTGTGAGAAAACAGATACTATGATGTCTAAGGCATTCTTTCTGAACAACTGAAAACACTAATTAGATGCTAGGTTACCATTGTTATTTGTTGTGTTCGAGTTAATAAATTGCAACTAATCTACTATATTGAGTACTTTAAATTTTAAGAATATTTTGTCTTTAATTGAAGCATCAGAAGATGGTTGTTCTCTAACTTTTGCTGTAGCACTTTATAGGGTTCATAACCAGAAGCAATCTTAGCTCCCTTCTTGCCTCCTCATGAACCTCTAGCGTTGAACTCTTGGTTTTGGCCTGGTGATTAACTAGCACGTAGTTGCTTCTTCTCTTTTAGTGCCTTCAATCTTCATAACTTAGCCTTTTCATGTAACATGAGTCATCTACTATAAAAATCAAAAAACGATAAAGGATATAAAATTTGGAATCAAGATATGTTAAAAATATGTTCTATATATACATTTTAAAAATTTCCTTTTCCTTATCTTAGGGCTGGCGATGCTGGAATTACCTTTAAATCATGGTCACCTATCACCTTTTCTTTATTAATGATTATTATCAATACAGAGGAGCAAGAGTCTACCTTTCAGCTACATCTTTACAATATTAAAACCAAAATTTATCTAAACTATCAAAATCTGCTAACCAATAGACTTTTACAAACTTTGCATAAATACATTTTTCCCACAATATAAAGCAACTCATACTAAACTAACAAGACTGTTGCAATATTTCAATTTGTCATCATCATTTCTAATTTCTTTTCCCAGTTGCTTCTATCCTTGTATTCTCAAGATTTGTACATGCATGATCTAATGAATCGAAATAACTTTGGTTTCCTTATATTTTGTTCACTCAATGTAGGATATTATTTTGTCCAGAAAATAATGCTCTGAAGGAGTCAGAATAACCGTCCTATGAATCATATTCTTCTTAGCCATAGAAACCCTTTATTATAGTCTCCTTTGAATCATATCTTCTTACCTGATGGAAACTCTTTATTCTAGTCTAATACTCCACAAATTTGAAGAAAAATGGCTGAAACTTAGTTGGTGACTTGTTTCTATTGAACGAAGATACAAACAACAGCATGAGTCATATTGTCTGCGATAGAATTGGCCTTTTGCTTGTAGTGATTCAGCAATACAAAAGATGGAAAAGGGCTTGTTTCACAAGCCACTTTAGTGTTTGAAGGTTTGATTGAATTTGTCGGTTGAAGTGTTAATATTATCAAAATTCTTATTTACTTGACCAATGCATGAATGACACATCTTGTATTAAATACCTAGAAAGATAGATATGCTATTGCTCTTTTGATTTAAACTCTCTTCCTCGAGTGTGGCCAATAGCATCAGGTTCTAATTTTTCTCATATACTGTTTGATTCATTATAGCAGTATCCCTTTTCTTCTTGCCATTTTTCAAGGTATGCTTTCTATCAAAATGCTCTGTGCATATGAAAAAAAAAATCCTTTTATGTATGATAGAAGTTAGGAATTTGACACCTCTACTTTTACCTGATGTTTGGTGGTAGACTTTTTCTTATTCTCATTGTGAACATTTGACTTGATATAGAGACAACATTTGACACATATTGTGTTAATATCTAAATTAAAGGATGTTAAAAAAGATAAAATCCTTTCTGATGATTAATTTTATCTATCTATTTTTCTTGTGCAGTTTCTGGTTGTTCTTTGAATCCTGGGACAATTCTGAGTCGTATGTGCATTGCATTACACAGGAAATTGAACATCTGAACCAAAACTCTTTAGTTAGAAAGTGGGAGAGTAGAATATAATATTAACTAAGCTACTTTAACTTTTGGCTTTTAAAAACTTAAAATGTGATCCTAGCGGTCAAACAAGCAGGGGTTCATGGAAGCTGAAATGGTTGGTAGAATTTAGATAAGTTTTCACTCGCTTGAGTATATAGTGTTCAATGCTTGGCTGGGTCTATGACTTTATGGAATCTAAAATGACTCTCTCTCTCTCTCTCTCTCACACACACACACATGCATGTGATTGGATTTACATGCATGCATTGATGTTGACATCATACATAGGCAAATTCTTATAAGTTATTTTGTTTTAAAATAAAGTACAATATTTTATTTTTTATGACCAGTAAAGAAATAATTTGATTTATGAAAAAATACTTTATTTTAAATAATTTGATTTGTGAAAAAATACTTTATTTTCATGACTAATTAAAAAAATAGTTTAATTTATGAAAAATATAAAAAGATTGTGATTTTTCATAATATCATTATGAAATTATTTTTTTGTTAATTTAAGGATTTTTTGTAAAGGTTATTATTTCGTACAAAATAAGTTATATTTTCGTAAAATTAAAATTTTTTCGCAATTAAAAAGAAATACGAAAAAAATTTATTTATGAAAAATATAAGAAAATTATGATTTTTTTAAAAAAAAAAATTAAGTTTTTTTGAAAAATAAAACAAAGTTTAGTTTGATTTATAAGAAAGTTACCATAGAAGGTATGGCACTGTGAGATAGGCTAAGGCGTCCTTAAATTTTATATATTTTATCTGTTAAGGTCTCATAATTTTATTTATTTATAATGAACTCTTTAACTCTTGCGTAAATGCATATTAAGAATTTTATAACACTATCTACGAGAGTGTAATATATTCACCGTTAACTAGCGTTTTTATAGTTAAGATGGACTAGAAAAATAAAATAAACTTTATTGATAAAGAAATAAAAATTACTAGGTTTCATCCTCCTCCTTCCTCTTCAAAACCATCACCACTGTTTTCACTAACCGAGACCTTCGTACAATCTTTTTCGTTTTCTGGTTATGAAGTTCTCCAACTCTTCAATCTCCATTAAATTACTGAACTTTTAGAACACACACTTGCTCTCCCTCTGCAATTATACAAGAAATTTCGTAGGATCTGATCTTTGCTAAGTTTGATTTTGTAGACAGTACCGTACTAAATGGTAAGGAGAGGTTTGTATTTTTATCTGCACTTACCTCCTTGGCAGTTGTGTGACCAAATGAGCACACTGGGAAAGATGTTTTATGTTAGTGATTGTGGATTTGCCATGGCTTTACATAGTTCTCTTTATTTTTTAAATAACAAATTAAATTAATTTTTTTTTAGATTTTGATTATTTCAATTTATTTGTTTTTCCATTTTTTTTTCATGTGTTTTGAATATATATGGATTTTAACCGAGTTTGATGAATAAGCTCAGCTAAAGTATTGATGTTAAATTCCATCAGAAAGGTTTCGCTATTGGTTGGATTCAAATAAGTGATGCACAACGGATTTTTTTTTTTTTTTTTTTTTTTCACGAGAAAAGAAAAGTTAATCATCAATCCATGTGATAGAAAAAAAAAAAATTAAAAAGATGATTAATAAATATTTTCTTGATAAGTATTAATAATAAATATTTTTTTATTTGGAAGTGTAAGAGATAAGAAAGTATATTAGTTATTAAAGGTAAAATAATATTATTAAAAAATTATTTTTAATAATAAGTAAGTGATATTTATTATTTCTTTAATTTTTAATAGAAATGGAAAAGTAATATAAATTTAAAGGTATAATTAATATCTTAATATCGATACTTGTCTAAACGGGATTGTTATATTCTGGTCCTAAATCCACAATGCATAATGGACCAGCAAGCCAGGACCATTTGTGTGTAGTGCATGTGAGTCCAAACATTTTTTCTTTCATTTTCTTTTTTTTTTTTTTAATTTAGTTTATTATTTTTTCAAAATGATTTAATTTATTATGTATTATCTAAAATAAATATGATTTAATTAAAAATATTTATTTATTTATTCCTATGAAATTATTAATTTTATTCTTTATTTATATTGAATTTAACAATTTGACAAAACTAATAGGACTATTAAATACAATTTTATATTTATTTAGGTAAATTATCTAATGCATTAAATAAAATTCACTCTCTAAAAATTTATATAAATTTAATAATATATATAATTATTAATTTAAATTAATTATAAGATAATATTTTTAATTTTTATGATATATATATATATATATATATATATATATATATATATATATATATATATATATATATATATCACTATCAGAGACACGGAAATTAGTGACGGAAGATATTTCATAAGTAAATACTGATCAAATACTGATAGAATATTGACAAAAAGCTGTACTGGAATATTTGCATATTTACTGACCATTTATTAACGGAAGTAAAATGTTACTGACGGATACTAATCACATATTACTGACGATTTACTGACCAAATACGGACGAAAAAGACTACGTGTGAATTTTTTTGCAGCAATTAAAGCATTTATTGACAGAATGTCACACGACAGTAGGTTTTCCATCAGTAATCCATCAATAAATACCAATCATTTTTAATATTTACTAATGGAATAAGGACTGCATTGGAAAAAAATAGGCGCGCCATGTTTGCCACTGGAGTCATTTACTAACGGATTAGTATAATTCACGTAGCACTAGTCGTCAGTAATTTGTCAGTAAAATTTTATTTACGGACAAATTATTGACGAAAGGGCACTAAGCAGTAGACTTTCTATCAATAATTACTAACCATTTATTTAACTTTTATAGATGGAATATCGACCAAAATGAAAAAAATAAGCACGTGTTTTACCACTTTTAGTCATTTACTAATAGATTTTTTTAATTTACGTGGTATGTTTCATTGGTAATCCATTAGTAAATATTGTTAATATAACATATTCAACTACTTCTTTCTTTCTTCCCATTCTTCTTCTTCTTCTTCTTTCGGTTCTCTCTGCCGCCATTCTCTTTGTTTTTCCTGTTTTCTCCCATTTTCCAGCCTCCATTAATCCTTCACTAGAGATTTTCAAAATTTTCGCAGTATGGGTTGATTAAATTGAGATTGAATTTGAGTTTAGAAAATTAAATTTTTGTTTAGATTGATTTTGTTGAAATTTAAGTGTGGTTTTTGAATCCACTCTCGTTAAATCTTCTCTCTCATCTGCAAAAATTATACACTAATGAAAATTAATATATATATATATATAAAACAAAGTAAAATAAAGAAACATGGAAGATGCTTAACCATTGATCTTATTATATAACACAAGATACTTGGACTGGAGGGCTCGCCGATCCAGGAAGTCTTTTTCAGAAGATGACTCGTCCCTGCCGGAGCCAACTTGGTTTCGAATCAAATGTTCTCGCTTCACAGCTCTGAGTTGTCGGACCGTGTTAACTGAGTTTCTATTGGTATTATTGTTATTACCGGTGGGTTCTCGCTTCACAGTTCTCACCATGATTACAGATTTGTATAAAGAAAGAAAATCCCTAAAATTGACATGAAATAATGGATCTAAGAAAAGCCAAACCACCGACAGCCAAAAGAACGAAACAGAAAAATCAATACCCAAGTCCCCTACAAACAGAAAAGGGAAATCCCATCAGAAAATCAAACGTGCATACCAAAAGAAAGCAAACGGCTATGAGATCTAAACCGCCAGAACGTGAAAGAGAAGACGGCTGAAGAGCAATGGACCAAAACGAAAGAGAATTAGGGCAAGCAACAGAGCACCTGCAAGAATACCGAATAACCCAAAGAAAACGATGCCGTTTCAGAGCAGAAAGAGATAGGCCAGAGGGTAAAGCGGACATTGCGTGCATGAAAATAGAACGGCGCCGTTTTGCATAGCAGAGCCAGGGAGCACTACCCACACTGGAAAAGACTGCACAGCCCTGAGAAACGCTACGTATCAAGATAATCGGTGCCGTTTTACCTGAAACGAACCAGCGAGCTAAGCAGAATAGCACTCTCAGCGGAAGGACAAAAAAGGCCAAGTAAAACACCATTATTTCAAAGAAGGCAGCGTATGCAGGGGGGCAGTCTGGACATTTTGCAGTGCCAGAGGTTGTCCTTTAATGTATTAAAAATAAATTATGTAGTGTGTAAATTTTCATAGATTTTACTTTCCATAATTTTTGGTTCCTCGGATTTTACGTTTCCAGGAGTGTTTGCAGAACTCTTTCCCATTAGAAACAGAGTGGGATTCTGAAAAAAAGAAAAAGAAACAAAGAGATGCCAAAGCGGAAGAGTTATGTTTCTGGTTCAGTACCAGAGCCTTCTCTAAAGGCAAGGAAAGTAGGCACCATAGACGATGGCATTAGGATTAATGATAACAAGGTAAGAGAAGAAACTGCCGCCCAATCGGATGCAATGCTTTCAGTATTTTCCCAGATGCCAAATTCGAGCTATCGTGCCATTTTCATTCTTCAAAATGCCTCTTTGAAAAAGGGTTTTGTTCGAAAGAAGCCCAAGATTTTGAATTCTGAGGAACACGCCGATTTTCTCCTGAGACAAGGGAAAAATCTTAACGATTATCGACCTGATATTGTTTATGAGGCTCTTAAGGGTATTTTAGATAGTACACTAAATAAACTTGGCATGGTAGGAGCTATTTATGTGAAGACTGATTCAGGTCTTCTCTTTGAAATCAAGCCGCATGTTCGAATCCCAAGAACTTGCAAGCGTTTTTGTGGTATTATCTGTAAGTATCTTTATGCTTTTCTTTAATTGATTAATTTTAATTCCCTTCAAACTTTAAATTGTTTCGGATGTTACTGAATTGGGTTTTTTTTTCGCAAATTTGTTAAGTGGAGCTTTTCGACAAGTCTTATGTTCGTGCCAAAGATACAGGGGAAGT
This sequence comes from Reutealis trisperma, assembly GCA_947687605.1. Classification (NCBI taxonomy): domain Eukaryota; kingdom Viridiplantae; phylum Streptophyta; class Magnoliopsida; order Malpighiales; family Euphorbiaceae; genus Reutealis; species Reutealis trisperma. The sequence goes on along the minus strand of CANTUT010001058.1, from coordinate 213,114 downwards.
GCTTGTCCGTGTACTTGAGGGACCTGTGGCTCAACATTTGCCTGACAATGCTCATGTGGTTGGTGGGTTTCACATTTGCATTGCTTTTACTGAATTCGATTGTTCCAGGTGATTAATTAATCTCGGCAATGCAGGTTTATCGTATAGTTCGCACAAGTTAGTTGATTTTGAAAACTATGTTTCTGCTGCTACTACCAATTATTTAAACCTTGTTTTTGTGGTATGTTTTTATTTCACTATTTCTTTGCTGAGTTAATTAATTTGCCCCTTTTTGCTGGAACCTTTGAGATTTCAATGTGGCAGTGTGTGTCACTACTCAAATTATTTGTGGCTATGCATGTTTTTAGGTGGGTGCAATGGTCCATGGGGAAGTTGGAAAGGACTATACAAATGACTATATTGCAGGTAATCTTGGGCTCAATTTAACTGTTGCATTGCCAATTTTATTAGATGTCCTAAACTATAGTTTTGCAATGTTGGTGACAGAGGTTGGCAGAATCCTATAACAAACTCACACAGATGTGTCATTCTTGAATATACATACGAAATGTATGCTTGTATTCAGCTTATTCTGTGTGATTTAAATATAAAAGTTGTAATTATATGATTTATTTGGATAAAGTTTCTCATAATCTTAAGGAAATGGAGGCTAAGAGTTTTAATTTTAAATCCTTTTCGGTTATAATTAATAATAATAATTTAAAGTCCTTTAATATTTGATTGTTTGATTAAATTAACTAGTAATTTAAAATATAAAATAAAACCATAGTGGAACCACTTTTTCTATTCTATACCACGTAGCCTGCTTGTGGATGGCCTACCAGAAAAATTAATTTTTTTTTTTTGTCATACCTTCTGGCCTGTCAGCATTCTGTTAAATCTGCCTAAAGAGACTTCAATGGAGCAAACTTGATGGTATTGGGTTGACAAAAAAAAACCCTGTCCTTCCAGCTTCAAACCATGAAAAAATAGGTTCTCTTTCTCTATAAAAAAAATAAAAAAAATAAAACTATTCCTGTATAATATGAAATCCAAAGACAAATAAGCATGGTATTGTCTTTTGGAGTTGCATGTTTAACCATGGCAACTGGTGGTCTTTTTTTTCTTAATATTTAATGTTGGCATTTTAATACCAAAAAAGTATTTTCATTATTGTATTTACCAATTATCATATATTGTTTTAGCATAGGACTTAAAAATATTGTGCACTCCAAGTTTAAGAGTCAACTTGAACATTATCCTAACCACTTCATATGCTTTTTTTTTCCTTTCTTTTTCTTAGTGAGTGAAATGGTAATAAATTCATCTGGAAATATCATATACAGACATATTTCTTTTGTGTATTTTGAACAATATCCTAACCACTTCATATTGTATTTACCAATAATCATACATTGTTTTAGCATAGGACTTAAAAATATTGTGCACTCCAAGTTTAAGAGTCAACTTGAACATTTTCCTAACCACTTCGTATGCTTTTTTTTTTTTCTTTTTCTTAGTGAGTGAAATGGTAATAAATTCATCCAGAAATATCATATACAGACATATTTCCTATGAATATATTGAATATTCATGCACATATACATACATATGAATGTACAGATAACATCTTTATCTGCATATATGCATGTGTGTTTTGATTGTTTTCAAAAGAGACCCATCATAGGCTTTTAGTGCTGTGAGCTGCTATACTATGGTCTTATGCTTGAATGGTAAAGTCAGTACCCCAGCTCTAGATACAAGTTTTTTGTTTTCCAAGTGTTGCTTTCTAGTCCAGTACGATTTGTCGTGCTAATTCTGTAATTTTTATTGACATTAGCAGCATCAGCTGCTTTATTTCCAGTTGTTATGCATGCATTAATATGCCCATTTACATCCAGCCCAGGCTTCAGAAGTCAACTACCTGTATAGTGGATTTACTGAATGTTTATTGACCCTCATAAAAAGTCGAGACACTAATTATGCTTGTACTTATGCTTGTACATGAATTTGTAGTTACTGCAACAGTCTATAGTTTGTCTTTTCCTTGGGAACTTACACCAGAACCCTGAATTTACTTTGCAATCTATGCAACATGTATGATAAACCATGCTTATGGATCATTTCAGTTGTTAGCACCACCTAACTTTGGATGGATTTCTTCATTTGATTCTTTGTCATGCCTAAACTATGCATTGTTTGCATAGACTAGAACCATAGATCCTCTTGTTATTTTCTAGTTTGAAGTAGTTCAAACCGCAAAACTACAAAATCAATCATGTTCTTTTATATAATTAAAATCAGAAAAATCTTGAATGGAACTTTTTTCTTTTTACCCTAATGGTCTAGCCTTCTTATAGACTCATGAAAAGTGTTGATGAGCTTTTTGAGAATTGCCTTCGATAAAACTTTTGATATTCTACTTGCCCATAAAATAACACTTGCCTTTCATCTTGATCCATAATTATGGATTCCTGTGTGATTACCCAGAAGTGTGAATCATAATGCCTTTATACTTATACTTGAACAGAAACTTACGTTTTCTTATTGTGTAATTCTGCTTGCTGTGTGGTCCAATTAGAAAAATCAGCAAATATTATTAGACGGTACATGTGTGCAATTGTCCACCATCCTCGTCCCCTATCATTTTCATTATTTATTTTTTCCCCTAGAGTTCTTTTTCATTTATTTTAATTAATCAATATTGTTGATTTACCTTTGCAAGATTTTCCTCTCTGTTTCTTACTAATTTGGAGCATTACTAAGGAGAAAGATTGCTTTAACCACTTCTATTATGTTTTAGCTGCTTGGAAGTCCCTATATTTTGTTTTTTCACCATTTATATTCGGTTAGTAATTTGGTTTCCCAATTTTTCCCAAAATGTTGGCAATGAGATACTGTTAGGGAGCTGCTTTATTTGGGATAGTTTTATTTAATGTTCTGTTTTTCTGCTTGTCAAATTTGTAGGTAAAAATATGTAACTCAGTTCCTCTATTAATAGGTAGTTACAAAGTAAGTTTCTTTGTAATGGTTGTTATTGTATTTGGTTGTTTAAAAGGTTGTGTTGAGGCCCTTAAGGAAGTAATCAAGCAGAATTTTCAACAGGGTTTGAGTTCCTATAGGGTTATCTCAAATGAGCTCTAAGAGATCGTAGGGTTTTCTTTTAACATGTTCTAATTCTGTTTTTATATTCAATCAAATAGATCCATAACTAGATCTAAGCTTGGGACCATAACAAATTCATGTGCATGCTAATTTATTGATTGTCATAAAATTCTATGATTCAATGATTTTACAGAAATCACTCGTAAATTGCTTTTTCTAGTAAAGTGATTAACGTGTATTGTACCTAAGTCAACATACTAAGTCAACTTTATTCTTCATTTGGCAATCTTTGATGTGTAAAACCTGAATTTATCCATTTTAGATGTGATTGTCGAATTGTTTAATATGTCATACTAAGTCAACTTTATTCTTCATTTGGTTTGAATAGAGAAATCTATTGGAGCTAAGTATTTCTTATGCTTGCTTGTTCAGTTTCTGAATACCCATTAGGTACCAAATGTTGCATAGGCTTGATCTGTGAAGCGCTGGAACAGAAATGGAAGCTTTTATGAATCTAGTTCGTCCATGCTCAGAAAAGGTATCATGTGAAGATTTTCCTAATGTATTTGAGTTATTTAAAATAGTGATAAATCATATTTTATTTAATAACTTAGTTTTTAACAACACTATAGATTTGAATTACTACTGTTATTATTTTTATAGCATGGATAGATTTGAATTGTTTGGGTAATGTTAGGTTTGGAAAAATGATTATACTTTTTCCATTCCAGTTCATCTGTTTTTTCTCCATCAAGGATTGTTGACAATACCATTTTGAGTTATACTTGAGAAGCCAATAAGATTATATGGTTACGAGAAAGGCCATTTTTTCTATTTGTTGGCCTTAAACAACCTTCTTTTATTTTTTTATTTTTCTGACGCTCGGCGTGAGACTGCCAGTTAGTGGTATTGATGTGTCGTATAACGTTTACTGATCCTCGATTTCAACCTGCAAAGCTCGGTCCATAGACGACATGCGGAGCAAGGCGCAGGCAAAGATCATCGTGGTTAGTTGGCCGTAGGCCTAATAGTTTGTTATGTTTGGCTAAAATGTTATTGCCGATTTATTTGCTTTCCTCGAACTTCGATTTTGTATATTATTTTCATCCATGTTAATGTGCTAGTTAATTAACACATTTTGCATATAATTAAACTTCAGATTTTTAATATGGATAATAATTTTTTTTTCCATTATTCATAATTTTTAAGTGTTTATTTAACACTTTGCTAAAGTCACACTTTGTTTTTGTTTATATAAATCTTCGAAATAAATCTATGTAACTTCAAAATTTGAACATTTATTATGTACATATTAAACAAAGCTGAGTACTTGCGATAATTAAAATTTTCTAAATCTTTCGTAAGACTTTCAGAAAGGTTATGAATATATTGACTAAATTTTGTAAGTGAGAATTATATTTTAATTTGCAATATTTTCTTTAATTAAATTAGACAGAATATTTGTCCTAATCAAATCTAGATATTCAGTTCATGAAATAATGATATAAGTTCTATACTTAAATTTTTAACACTTAATTTTAAATTTTACCAAACATCAGCCGGGAGAAAGGTGGCAGTTAGGATTTTCAATTAGGCCAATTATTTTGTCGAGTATAAATATTATCTCATTAAACATAAAAATCTTATATTATCATATATAGATACATATATTCTTAGAATTAGGTTTTAAGCATTTTAAGTACTTTTTTTTTCTCTGTAAAATAGATTGTTTTCATTAAATAATTGAAAACCAGTTACATTGCCAAGCAAGTCACTTAAATTATAAAAAGTTAAGTTATTTGATAATGTTTATTTTAAAAGTTATTTGATAATGTTTATTTTAAGTATTTGTTATCGTTATTTAACATTTAAAATTAAAAATTTCAGCGTTTAATTGTTTTAAGTTATTTGATAATGTTTATTTTAAAAGTTTCAACTAAAATAAAAATCACTTAAAATAGTAAGTCAAAATTTTTAATTTAAAATTTGTATCAAATACAATAAGTGATTAGATTTTAAAGTATTTTTACAATTTAAAAATTATATTATTTATTTTATTTAATATTTAAATTTTTAATATTTAATTTTTAGTTTTACCAAATACCACTTTAATATTGAACTCATATGGAGACCAAAATCTTTACAGATGAGTTCATTATGCAGGACTTCATTGGCTAATATACTAGTCATTTATTACACTCCATTTTCATAAAAGCAAAAGATGCTTCTTTGAGCTAAGTAGCTAAGTGGGAGGTATTTATGACTGGAACTTTTGCTGGAAGGTTGTCACCATTAACTGAGTCAATCATTTGTTTGGCATCTCCTTCAAATATAACTCTTTCAATACCTTTGTTTTTTGCAGCTAGCACTGCTTATTCAAATGCTAATGCTTCAAGAACTACTAGATTGTAAACGCTGTGAAATCTTTTTGCTTCTGAAAACTTGATATTGCCCATTGCATCCCGTTACTATTTTTATTGCTCCATATTTCTTACCCTAGTTCACTGTTGCGTCGAAATTTACTTTGATGAGACCCAATGGAGGCAAAATCAAATTGGGACTACTTAAGACCTGCTTTTCTTTTTTTATTTGCACTGTTTATTATCTCTGTACTGTATCTATATTCTTCCAATTGAGACATTGCTGTTTTAATAATAAAAAAGCATTCCCAGGGTTGATTTTCCAATACCTATTCATTTATAGCAACGAATTGCAGATAATCTTTATTGTGTGCATGTGCATTTTGATGATGTCAAAAGTTGGTCTAATTATATAGTATCTCTTCAACACTTTTGTGTTAAATGTTTTGTTTTTGTGCTAGAAGTAGCAACCATTACTCTTTTGTAATCTCGTTACTTTATCCTTAAATTGATCAAATTTGAACAGAGGCAAAATTCATCATCACTATCATTTTGTCATCCGTTATTAATTATTCACCACCCTTACACATCTAAAGATAGGAATGGTGAGATTGGAGAAAAGCAAAATTCACCCCATTACTTATTAGTCATCCTCCTTACTTATGAAGTGAAGTTCACTCTGTTACTGATTAGTCACCCTCATTACCAATTCTTTACTTTTATAATCTGTCATTTTTTAGACAAGATTTTATGGCCATTTTAAGATGATATAAGTGCGAAAAATGTCATTTTCACAAAGCAATAATCATATTTTTCAAAAAGGATAAAGACCTATAAAAATTAAAATGTTGCTCAAGTGAATGCCTTTTGGGTTAACGAATGCACCAGCTACTTTTATGGATTTAATGAATTGAGTCTTTAAGCCTTTTTTAGATAAATTCATTATCGCGTTCATTGAAGACATTCTGGTGTATTCAAAGAGTAGAGAAGAGTATGAAGAGCACTTCCAGATAGTATTGCAAACCTTAAGAGAGTACTGATTGTATGCTAAGCTCTCCAAGTGTGAATTCTAGCTTGACAGTATATGTTTCTTGGGGCATATAGGCATCAAGGAGGGACTTTAAGTGGATTCAAAGAAAATGGAAGCAATCCTCAAGTGGCCTAAACCCACCAATGTAACAAAAATCAGAAGTTTATTTGGTTTAGCAGGTTACTATCAAAGATTTGTTAAAGATTTCTCAAAAATAGTAGCACCGCTGACCAGGCTTACTCAGAAGTAAGTAAAGTATCAACGATCATATGCTTGTGAAGAAAGTTTTTAGAAACTCAAGACTTGCCTCACTATTCCACTAATGCTGGCATTACCATCTAGTGAAGGAGGGTATGTAGTTTATTGTGATGCCTCACAAGGAGGACTGGGTTATGTTATGATGTAACATGGAAAGGCAATAGCTTATGCTTCTAGACAGTTAAGAAAGCAAGAATTAAATTACCCAACCCATGATTTGGAGATGGTTAAAATAGTATTTGCCTTGAAAATCCAGAGACATTACCACTACTGAGAGAAATGTGAGATTTATACTGATTATAAAAGTATAAAGTATGTCTTCCAGCAAAAAGATCTAAACCTTAGGCAAAGAAAATGGATGGAATTGCTTAAGGACTATAATTGTGAGATATTATATCATCTGAGAAAAGCAAATGTGGTGGCAAATGCTCTAAGTTGAAAGTCATTGGGAAGCTTGGCTCACATTCATATGTACCGAAGATCATTGGTGAAAGAAATGCAAAGCTTTTATGATCTAGGTGTTTGGTTTGAAGTGTCAAACTTTAAAGGATTGTTGGTTCACTTTCAAGTCAAACCACTATTGATTGATCATACTAAAGTTGCTCAGGATAGAGATCCTTAGAAAATGAAGTTGAAGAGTGATGTGAAATAGAGAAAGTTCCAGGATTTGCTGTTGTAGATGGAGTGTTGAGATATGGCACTCAATTGTGTGTTCCTACAGTTGATGATTTATGAGAACAAATCATGAAAAAGGCCCATTATGCAACTTACAATGTACATCTAGGTGTAACTAAAATGTATCATGATGTGAAGAGTTCTTATTAATGGAGTAAAATGAAGAAAGATATAGCAAGATTCGTGGAAAGATGCTTAAACTGTTAACAAGTTTGAGCACCAAAAACCTTATGCATTGGTTCAATAATTGCCATTGCTAGAATAGACATGGGAAAGAATCACTATAGATTTCGTGGTTGGGTTGCCAAGGATTTCGAATGGGTATGACTCTATATGGGTAATCATAGATTGGTTAACTAAGTTAGCTCACTTTTTGCTGGTGAAGACCACTTACTTAACTTCACAGTATGCTCAATTGTACATTGATGAGATAGTACAACTTCATGGAGTTCTTCTAGAGAAACAAAATTCACATCGAGATTCTGGCAAAAGTTACAGGAGTCATTAGGCATTCAATTGGACTTTAGTACAGCTATCCACCCCCAAACAAGTGGCCAATCAAAGAGAACCATTCAAACTCTAGAAGATATGTTGAGAATATGTATCCTAGATTTTAGAGAAAACCAGGATAAACATCTACCATTGATTGAGTTTGCCTACAACAACAGTTATCACAGTACAATCAAAATGGCTCCTTATGAAGTATTATATAGGAGAAAATGCGGATCTCCTATATGTTTGAATAAAGTTGGTGAAAAGTACATAGAATGACCTGATTTGATTCAATACACTTCATAAAAGATACCCCTAAGGGAAGATTGAAAACAATGTTCAACCGTTAAAAGAATTACGTTGATCCTAAGAGAAAATATCTATAGTTTGCTATCAATGATCATATATTCTTGAAGATTTCATCGATGAAGGGTGTTATGAGATTTGGTAAGAAAGATAAATTGTCTCCATGTTACATTGGTTCTTTTGAGATTATGGATCAAGTGGGACAGGTTTCATATCGATTAATATTCCTACCTAATTTGAATAACATAGTGTTCCATGTTTTAATGCTTCGTAAATACGTTATGGATCCATCTCATGTTTTGCAAGCTCAACCATTAGATCTGAAGTAGGATTTGTCTTACAAAAAAGTCATTATAGCTATTGTTGATAGATTAGTTAAAAAGCTTCGCAATAAGGAAATCCCAATAGTTAAAGTATTGTGGGGAAATCAGACTATGGAAGAGTGTACTTGGGAGAGTGAGCAAAGTATGTGAAAGAATATCTCTTTTTGTTCCTGACTGTTTGAATTAATATTGTATTTTAAAAGTATTGAATTATTATTATTATTTTAATAATTAATATCTTAACAAAATCAAAATAATGTTATAAATTGACTGACTACCTTATTTAAAATTAGAGGACAAATTTTTTTAAGAAGGGAAGATTGTAATACCTTAAAAATTCAATTATGCCAACTATTAGATTTTTGGAGTATTTATTTATTTAAATTTAACAAATATTCTAATTGGTAAAATTTCAAGAATATTTTAAAACAATATTAAATTATTGTTAATTTATAAGTATTATTTAATCATGTTGTTTTATTAATTGCAAATTATTTTAAGAAATTAATACTTATTTATTATTTATTTATTAAAAAATAAAAAAAATAAAAATACCTTGACAAATTTTAAGACATTGTGATTTCATTATTAATATTATAAATATCATTATTTTTAATAATTATTACTTAAGCTATTTTAAATTTTTGGTATCAAATATTGTTATTGATTTTTAATAAATCATTATTATTATGAAAAAAAAAATTCTGCTTATATAAGCATACTGGTTAGTCCATTTGGAACCAAATAGACAAAGAGAAAGAGAGAGAGAGGAGAGAGAAATGATAGAAAAAGGGGAGAGAGAGAGAGAGAGAAGATTCTGTCTACCGGACTACTACCTTCTAATAGTCGAAATTGTGCACTTATTGGACCACTAGTAAGAGGAGGCGCAAATCTTTTCAATACCACCTAGATCACCCCTGGACTCCACTAGACGGAGCCTCACGCACCGCCATAATGCTCAATGGTCAAAAACTTTCGAGTTATTTTTCGGTAACTTCCCAATTCCATGTCTAGTGATATTGGTACAGTTGAATTCCTCATCTTCCCAGCTTTCATTTAGTATCTTATTTGTAATTTTTGGACTAACTTAAATTTTAGTCGCCAGAGCAGTTTTTTGGTAAGCAACAAAAACAGTTGGCAATTTGGATCTTCATTCCGAGACAAGATTATTGACACTCTTTTTATCAAAAATTGATAGTAAAGCAATTTTTCAGCAAACCTTCGATAAGCAATGATTGATCTTCTAAATCCATTTATAATGATTATTCTAATTTTAGAACATAATAGTTTTATTTGATTAAGTAATAAGATAGATTAATAATAATTTTAATAAAATATTATTAAGTTGATTAGTTTAGATCTATAGAAATCTTACGTACATAAATCAATAATAATTAAATTGAAAATTTTATTGTAAGTTTGTAAATCAATATTTTGTATCTCATTTGGGTTGAAATGATTGATATTGATTGGAGGAATTAGCATAGAGAGATGAATTATGAAATATATTGATATATTTACCGTGACTTGTTTATTGTGTTTCTTATTGAATTAAATTGATCCATATTACTTATTGAATATTATTATTGTTATTGATATCGACCATTGAACCCTTACGGTTATTGATCATTAAATCCTTATTGTTATTAATTATTACCATTGATTATTGAATGACCATTTGGGTCTAAATAATTTTATTGTTCCTGTTGAGCCATTGACCGAACCGTTAACCATAATTGTGATAGAATGCATATACTAATAGGGGATAATCCATTAGGCCGTGTGCACCAGTGACTCAGCTGATAGAGTATAATATATCAGTGTCCTACCTAGAGAGGACTATGCCTAGAGAGGACTATGTACTCTAGGTATATGCTCGGCCAAGCATATGTAAATTGAAAAAGGGAGAAGTTACTGCCTTTATTGATTGATGTTGATTGATTGATTAATATTGTTCTGTCTTAATTTGGTGCCGTTTCTTCTAGGCACATATATGTTATTGTTTCTAACACATTCTGTTATGTAATTTCTTCATACAGGCCCCAAGTGTTGGTATATTTCATAATTCACTAAGTTGAAGATTCATCTCTCTTCATTGTGGTTTTTCAAGTGCTAGAGTAGAAAAGGCTAGAAATAGAGAAGACTGAGCTTCTTGTTTTCCTTTCCTCCATAAGAAGCTATCTTATATAAATATTTTAATTGCTTTATTGTGTTTCATTATGTACTACTTTAGGCACTCTATAGTAGTTGAATGGACTTAAATACAGTTACTTCTGTTTAGTTAAGATATAATGGAATTGTATTATAAATAAAATAATTTAGATTAATAAATATAATAGAATGTATACATGGTATTGGACATGATAATAATTTGATTTGGGGATATTATTATTATAATTGGGTTCTACAAGTGTATGGTAGTTTTAAACTTACCCTTGCCCTAGGAACGTCACACAAATGGAAATTTAGGGTGTGACATTCACTGTGTACCTTTCATCTTTGGTATAATATCATATTAGCTTGTCCTTGCTTTCTGTCATACTAACTAGGATTGAAAGAATAACTTGGGCATCTTTTTCACTAAACATACTAAGAATTATGGGTAAATAGCCTATTTAATACCATAATTATGGATAATATTTTCATTTGGTACCCCAACTTTCATTTGTATCATTTTGGTACCATAACTCCTAATTTACATTTCAGACTATGGTACTCCTTATAATTTTGGCTATTTTCTTATGATTTGACAGTTGGATTGCCACTTCACAAGATAATCCACCCACCAACAAGTTGAAATGTACCATGATTTGATGCCATAATTATGGCTAATGTATAAATTTAGTACCACCACTTCCCAACAAACAATGATTTGGTATCATAACTATAGTTATCGATTTGGTACTACCACTTCCTAGGATCGATGGTGTAAGGAAACTTTATTATAAGATGACACAAAAGACTTGAACTTAGACTCTAGATTTTGAGATTTAGACACAGAGTCAGGCTTAGACTTGGAATTAAATCTCAGACAAGTCAAATTAGCTGAACTTGAACTACTCTATGATATGCCTCCTAGGGTGAGTTAGGTTCAAATTCCTCATCACTGTTTAGGTTGAGGGTGGGAAATTCAGCTTAGCATGATTTGCTTTAGATGCAATCTTCAACCTTTGATGTAGTTGTAACCAAATAGCTAAAGGTGGGTAGATATTATGTTAACAAGTGGGCTTAATAGATCGGGGGTAGATTTTTGACAATGATATTCACTTATTCTTGGTCGATTGGCCTATTTACCATTTGAGCAACTTTAGACCACCACTTTCTAAGGAACATGGAGAAGGATTCATCTAGAAATTGCTTTATGGTTTTCAAGTCTCTTCTTATGATGTCAACCCCAATGTTGTAGTAGTACTGTTTGACAAACGCATTGCAAAAGTCATCCCAGGTCTATTAATAGGTGTCATCCAAGTCAATAAACCATCCCAGGTCTATTATTAGAGTTATACTTACAATTATACATATATTATATATAATACTCAATATTACAAATTACTGCCGAAGGAAAATTGGCAGTTTACTCAATTACAACTTCTTCTTAGGCTCATTCCCTGACCTAAAAATAACAAAATGAACAAGAATGAGCGTCCGACTTAGTGAATGATACCAGCTAATATATTAAACTGGTATCCTACAAATAGACTCTAATGCACATGTTATGTACTATGTCACAGAAGCAGACAAGTCATACAATCAAGTAAGGATGGGATATGGTCCACAGTACCACACTAATACTCAATAAAGAGAGCCGATCCCCTCATATTGGCTCTCTGAATCCAATAATCCATCTCTTATGTCCAATAGGCCCAGTCAGCACTAGTCTGTACCAGGCGGCCCTGACCCGACTGATAGCGGCCCTGGCGATGAGTAGGCCAGGCCAATGTACACCAGTCATAGCTCATCTTCTCAATCCATCATAATCCTAATTGTAACCATAATCATAATAAATCCATAATGTCATATCAACAGTTCTTAAGTGGTACTATATCATTTCAACCTCCATCCGTCAACCACAATTACAATATAACACAGAATATAGAATACTGAGTTATCATTCACAGTCAAATATTACATGCTTATATATGTAGTAGTAGTGCATAATATACATATATATACATATAGAAATGCATATGTAAATGAAAACAGGATAATACATTAGTGAGTATCACTCACCTAGTTGATAACACGTCCGACTAATTTCTCTCGGAAGTGCAACCTTTGACGATAAAAGCTAGAGACATTGACTCCTTGAAAAATTTGATGGTACGAACGTTGAGGATCACACCGAAATGATGAGATGGAGCTGCTGAGTTGAGATTGCCAGAGCGTCGCCAAAACCCCATCGGTGCCACCATTGTCTGGCCACGCACCACCATGGACAGTGCTTTTAGATATCAAAAATTATATCAAACCACTCATCACGACATTAGGAGCACAGACATACCCTTCACTCTCCCTCATTTGCCGTCGATAGCCAAAAATTGAGCTTCAAAGTTTCGGCATCACATCCTCTGATCTCCTTCTCCGGTTAACGAAAATTGGCAAACTTAGTATCAAATTGAAGCTGGTGAAGAGAGGATTCCAATGCATCTTAAATCGCTTGAATCAAAGCTCGAATGAGAGAGATATGGCCATTTGAATTTTCAATTGTTGGAGTTCGCCGGAATTCGCAACAGTCAACTTTGGAACGCGTGTCTGGCGCCGTTCGGTGTCTGATCGGAGTGATTTTGGTCCCGTTGGCTTTGTCTAGATGTTAGCTTTCCAACTCATCCAGCAGCATCAATCGAAGGTTGGGTGACGAAGTTATAGCCTGAAAAATACCAGCTGCTCCCTTTTCCTCTCTCTCTCTCTCCCTCCTTCTTCCTCCTCTGCCACTTCTCCTTTCCTTTCAGTTTCTTCTCCTTTTTGTCACGTGGCCACACCATTCACCATTCTTTTTTCTTTTTCCTTTTATTTTCTTTCTTTCCTTCTCTTTTCTTAACACCAATACCTCTATATATATACTAATATACATATATTTATATAAATATAATACTACACACATATATATACAAATTAATAATAATAATAATAATAACAATAACACTAACAATAATAATAATAATAATAATAATAACAATAATAATAATAATACTAATAATAAACATAATAATAAAAATGATAATATTAACAACAACAATACTAATAATAATAATAATAATAATAATTTACAACATATACTCATATATATATATATATATATATATCAATAATATTATTAACGATAATAATAGGTCAATTAATAAAATTTATTCATAATAATAGTAATTATAATGAAAATCCAAACTATCGATAAAAATATTATAATTAAACTTATAATATTAATTAATACCTTTATTAATACTCAAAATACAATTTCTCCAAAAACCCACATTAACATTTTCATAATAATATACATATTACTTTCTTCAATTGTATATACATATATAATACTTAAATAAAATTACCATTAATAATACATATTCAAATAGTATGAATATTTATAATTTAGTAAAATATAACTCCAATTCTTACTTTAATAAGGAAAATAATAAAGTAATATGTTTCTGTACAAAAATAGAATTTTATAAAATAAATAGAAATTCAGGATATTTCAATCTCCCCCCTTAAGAAAATTCATCCTCAAATTTTCAAACACAACACCTTACAATTAAACTTCTCTACCACGCTTCCACTGCGCACTCTGATACACGATCTAAACCATAAGTAAGGTAAGATAACATATCAACTTCAACAAGACACAAAATTATATTACTAAACCTCCAACAAAATCCTTCAAATACCAATATCTAATCTATTAAATCTTACAGCAAATATCTAATCATTCTTTATTAGTATATCTTGGTTTAATTATAGCTAAAACTAACACAACCCTTGATTTCGCATTTAATCAATCATAATCTTAAACATATTTTATCTTTAAGTCCTTATCAATACTAAAGATAATATTAATACCTAACTTATCATTCCCATTTATTACTTATTACATCAGCCATATGAGAATCCAACAGATAAATCTAAATTACTAACACTTTTAATATTTTATAACTCATTTCCAGACTAATAATTATTACTTAATCTCTCATAATCTCGATAAATATTCTCATGTTTAATATCTCACCAAAATTATAACTTTTATTATATTTGATCATAACAATAACTCCAATAGTAATTTCCTTAATCATTTCATCAAGTAAATCATATCAATACTTAATAATTTGCTTTCCACTCTTACTTGCTTTAACTAATTTCCTCAATATATATATAAACTTTATTTCATCAATTTGAAATCAGCATATATGCATACACACCAAGTGATATACAAAACCAGAAATTTTACCATTCATTTCAACATCCTTTATATTAATAGAGTCATCAAGAAATTCTGTTAACTCTAAACACATCTTACCTGCTGACAATTATTTCTGACTTCTCTCTTTCTATAAAATACTTTGACATCGTAGGTTAAACAGCTATTATCTCACAACCATAAACATTTAACCCATAACATTATTTTATTTCGAAATTCCCTCAACATCTTATTATCTTTCATATTTCTAATCTTTCTATTTATCCACATCAAAATAATGAATTCACTACTATTACTGATACTCAATAAAATCTCCACGCAGGGTTTATGTCTTTCTTAATCTATGCCATTTCATTATGATCTCAACTTAAACATATATACTTCATGAGTATGCTCAAATAATAACTCTACTTTATGACATTATAAAATTCTTTTCCTTAATAAAAATCAATACTTAATCTTTAATCCTTCCCACAATATAATATAGAATCTAATACCTCAAAATATTATGTCATTCTGAGAACTTAAATCCACTTCAGGTATATCCAAAATTGTTTAAATTTGCAAAACTATTTAAAATCATTTGTAATAATTAAAACATTTTCACTTTTATTTTAAAACTCAAGGTACTGTGTCCAGGGATGCTACACAATATACAATCTTAATGCAATGATCAATGAAGGACATGATGTATGAATAATGACTAATAACTTTATAGTGCATGACTCAACGGATGTAGACAGATAGACACACTGGACACGAGTACAGAGTCCTAAAATAATAAACTCTCAAAACTGGTGTTAAAATCATACTTTAAAATCAATTATTATCTTTAAATTCATTTAAAACATTCCATTTCCAAATCATTTAGAATTTTGAATAAAGTCATTTTATACCCTTCTGGATTAAGTTCTCGGGGATCCTCCATTTCACAATTCATACAACCTCAATATCCTATCCCTTATAAAAATTCAAATCATACCCTCTAATCATATTCTACTCACCCAAGAACCTTTATCCCAACAAAATTTCTACTAACATCACAAGGTTAAGAAAATCATGAGATTCATCATAACACCACGTTAACGCTGAAGTGGAAGCAAAGAAAACTCAAGACGACAATTAGGAATTATATACTCCGCATGTTATAGAAACGAGGACCCACAACAGTGGATATATTAAAGGTCACAAGATCTCTGCTCTGATACCACTTTTGTCATGCCCCGAACCCGAGGGCACATGACTGGCACTAGGACACGGGAAATGCACGTGGCTACCAGTGCCCGTAGTAAGTCTAACAGGAACACACAATAGAAAGCCCAAAACTAGAAAGAGCTATGGGCCCAAATAAGTTAAGCAGATCTAAAAGACTCACAACATAAAATAAATTCTCATTGGGCCAACAACTCGTTATTTCATAAATCTAAAAAATGTAGTAAATTACAAAAAGTTCTGCTTAACAACATATTTCAACTTTTTAAGATACATAACTGAGTATTAGACAATATACAAATACAAAGTATAACATTGCGGAGTTCTAGAGCTATACTTACAATTATACATATATTACATATAATTCTTAATACTCAATATTACAAATTACTGCCGAAGGGAAATTGGAAGTTTACTCAATTACAACTTCTTCTCAGGTTCATTCCCTGACCTAAAAACAATAAGATGAGTAGGAATGAGCGTCCGACTCAGTGAATCATACTAGCTAATATATTAAACTGGTATCCTACAAATAGACTCTAATGCACATGTTATGTACTATGTCACAGAAGCAGATAAGTCATACAATCAAGCAAGAATGGGATATGGTTTATAGTACCACACTAATACTCAATAAAGAGAGCCGATCCCCTCATACTGGCTCTCTGAATCCAATAATCCATCTCTTATGTCTAATGGGCCCGGCCAGCACTGATATGGACCAGGCAGCCCTGACCCAACTGATAGCGGCCTTGGCGATGAGCAGGCCCAGCCAGCATATACCAGTCATAGCTCATCTTCTCAATCCATCATAATCCCAATCGTAACCATAATCATAACAAATCTATAATGTCATATCAACAGTTCCTAAGTGGTACTGCATCCTCCCAACCTCCATCCGTCAACCACAATCACAATACAACACAAAATACAGAATATTGAGTTATCATTCACAGTTAAATGTTACATGCTTATATATGCAGTAGTAGTGCACAATATACATATATATACACACAGAAATGCAAATGTAAATGAAAATAGGATAATACATTAGTGAGTATCACTCACCTAGTTGATGACACGTCCGACTAATTTCTCTCGAAAGTGCGACCTTTGACAACAAAAGCCAGAGACATTGACTCCTTGCAAAATTCGATCATACGAACATTGAGGATCACACCGAAATGATGAGATGGAGCTGTTGAGTTGAGATTACCAGAGCGTCGTTGGAACCCCGCCAACGCCACCATCTTCCGGCCATGCGCCACTGTAGATGGTGGTCTTAGATGTCAAAAATTATATTAAACCACTTTTCACGACATCAAGAGCACAGACATACCCTTCACTCTCCCTCACTTGCCGTCGATCGCCGAAAATTGAGCTTCAAAGTTTTGGCATCACACCCTCCGATCTCCTTCTCTGGTCAACAAAAATTGGCAAACTTGATATCAAATTGAAGCTGGTGAAGAGAGGATTCCAACGCATCTTGAATCGCTTGAATCGAAGCTCGGATGAGAGAGATATGGCCGTTTGAATTTTCAGTCTTTGGAGTTCGCCGAAATTCGCAACAGTCAACTTTGGGACGCGTGTTCGACACCGTTCGGTGTCTAATCGGAGTGATTTTGGTCCCGTTGGCTTCTTCTGGATGTTAACTTTCCAACCCAACAAGCAGCATCAATTAGAGGTCGGGTGACGAAGTTGTAGCCTGAAAACCACCAGTTGCTCCCTTTTCCTCTCTCTCTCTCTCTCCCTCCTTCTTCCTCCTCTGCCACTTCTCCTTTCCTTTCAGTTTCTTCTCCTTTTTGTCACGTGGCCACACCATTCACCATTCCTTTTTCTTTTTCCTTTTCTTTTCTTTCTTTCCTTCTCTTTTCTTAACACCAATACCTCTATATATATACTAATATACATATATTTATATAAATATAATACTACACATATATATATATATACAAATTAATAATAATAATAACAATAATAATAATAATACTAATAATAATCATAATAATAAAAATGATAATATTAACAACAACAATACTAATAATAATAATAATAATAATAATTTATAACATATACTCATATATATATATATATCAATAATATTATTAATGATAATAATAGTTCAATTAATAAAATTTATTCATAATAATAGTAATTATAACGGAAATCCAAACTTCCGATAAAAATATTATAATTAAACTTATAATATTAATTAATACCTTTATTAATACTCAAAATACAATTTCTCCAAAAACCCACATTAACATTTTCATAATAATATACATATTACTTTCTTCAATTGTATATACATATATAATACTTAAATAAAATTACCATTAATAATACATATTCAAATTGTATGAATATTTATAATTTAGTAAAATATAACTTCAATTCTTACTTTAATAAGAAAAATAATAAAGTAATATGTTTCCGTACAAAAATAGAATTTTATAAAATAAATAGAAATTCAGGGTATTTCAGCTTCCAATTTGGGTAGGAAGATCTCAAGCTTAGGGTTAAGTATGGTTTCCCTTAGAAAGGATCCATAAGGGATGAGGTGATTTATGGTGGTTTAGTAGATGTTGGATGGGAGAGTGTGTTAATTTTTAGAATATCTGATGAGGAAAGTGATAGCTGAGGTATGGTTTTAGAGTTGACTTGGAGGAATAAGAAGTGTGCGCCTAAACCGATAACAGATTTTGGTCCAGGTTGAGCAGATTTTAGAGAGTGGAGGTTTAGTTTATGCCAGTTCGACTTTTCATGTCTTTGACATCACTTGGTATGGCCTCCCTTTGGGTTTGTAATTGGGCCTGAATTTGGGCTACTTGTCTCTTGAACATCTCTTCTTGTTGCTCTAATAGCTTGGCTAGAAGCTATTCTATGACATCTTTGTTGAATCTTGGCAACCTTTGAAAGGGAAAATGAGCTGGGTCAGTATCAAGTTTTGGAAAATGGTTATGGTGGGGTATTGTAACAACCCACACCTACCCTAAAAATTTTTATGACAATTTGCTTGATATAGAACTATTAAGGTTAAGTGTGCTTTTATGGGAATTTATGTTTTATGTAATTGATGAATATGTGGCATGTTAAATTAATTTTTAATATGCATAATATGAGTTATTATTATGAAATAAATGATTTATATGAAGTAAATTAGCATAAAATAATTTATTTTAAATAAAATGAATTTTCATACATAAAGGCAACTTTAAGCATAAAATGATTTTATGAGTATTTTAAAATAATTTTTAAATAAATGTTTTGGGGAAAGTTTTAATGAAAATAATAAGAAAAATATTTTTATTTTAATTACTTATAATTAACCCCTAATTTAAATAAAAAACACAAATACCTAAAACCCTACTACCAAAAAATCCTCCTAACCTAGCTTATTAAGGGTATTAGTGAAAATTGCCCAAAACCCTACATTTAAATATCAAAATTGTGTATCCACCTCAGCTAGAAGGGGCAGTTCTAGCTGTAGGGCCTTATTAGATTCATGCCTTCTATGGGATAGGAGTTGAAATTTGGTATAAGGCCACCTCTCCTCTATGTGTTCGAGTGATAGAGCAATAGCCTTCATTCTCTATGTGTTATATGTGTGATTTCTGCAAACTTGCTAAATTGAACCCTTGATAAATTGCATCCTGATTCATGAGTTGTAAATCATGAACTATGTGTATAAGCTATGAGTTTCCTTTTCAAAGGAATAAGTGTTGATGTATGTGCTTTATCGTTTACTCATTGAGATCATCTATCTCACCCATTTTTCCTTATGTGGTTCCAAGTGAGCAAATGTGGGGAGCAAGGTGATGGCTCAAGCATTCTACTTCGCTTGGGGATTTCCTTGTCAAAGTCATTAATAATACCATGCTATGAAATGTTGTCATTAGATGCTCTAGGAACATTTATTTTTTATGTTTATTTTGAGATGTTATTAATTCTTAAGCTTCCGAGTGGATTATGAATATTATTTCCTTATAGATTATATGTAAAGTGTCTAATTACTGTCTTCCACAACTAAAGGTTTTCATATAATGTTTTAAATGAGTTATTGTATGAGGTTTGGTATGATCCTAAGCATGATTTGTATATGTGTCAACGAGTTCTACGAGCGTGGGTGACCTTATATCTCCCCGTATCCTAGGACCATCATATCTCAAAAGTTGGGATGTGACAAGTATAACAAATTAGGGACCTTGGGTTTAATGGTAATGGATGACAGTTTCTTGTGGTTAGGTCGATAAGATATGTGTAAAGATGATAGTGGAGGTGTATGATGTCAGCTAGGTCAGTATTTAGTTAGGGGAGCTAAGTCAGATTTTAGCTTTGGAAACTAGGTTGGGATTTAGCTTTAAATGGCTAAGTTAGATTTTAACTTTAGGTAGCTAGGTCAAATTTTAGCTTTAAGGAACCAAAGTTTAGTTAGGAAAGCTAAGTCAGAGTTTAGCCTCCAGTAATTGGGATTGCAATTTATAGATGGTTTACCATAGGCTTAAGGATGAAATGACCATGGGTTTTGCGATTAGGCTATAGATATACCATGGATTTAGATGTCAGGTGAACCATGGGTTTCATGGATTTGGATAATGGGTTTGATTGGAATGGACCACAGGCTTAGATGGGCCTAGGTTTGGATAGCCAAGTCAATGTTTAGCTGGGCTAAGGACTATGGATAAGGATGAAGCTAAGTTACTGTTTAGCTTTAGTAAGAAATGTTTATCTTGGGTAAAGATTGTTGAGCATGAAAGTTAGGTCAGTGTTTAGCTTAGGTAAGAATTGTAAAGAGTGAAAGTTAGGTCAATGTTTACCTTAGGAAAGGGTTATGAGTGGGGATGAAGCTAGGTTAATGTTTAGCTTGGGAAAGGATTGAGGATCAAGGTGAAGCTAAATCGATTGTTAGCTAGGATAAGGATTATAGGGTGTAAAGCTAGGGCAAGGTTTTTTTTAGGTTAAAGATTAGGGTGATGACATTTTAAGTAAGGTTAAGGCAATGGTGTTTAAGGTTAGAGGTGTTTAAGGCCAAAGGCTAAGGTAATTAGGTTTAGGGCTGAGGTATTGGTGTTTAGGCTAAGGGGTAAGGTAATGGGCTAATGATATTTAAGCAAAAGGTTTAGGGTAATGGTTTAAGGTTTGTGGTAGCAAAGGTGATTAGGATAGAAGTGAGAGTATTTAAGATTTAAAAGTGAAGGTGTTTGGATAGAAGTGAGAATGTGACCCTTCTTCAATTTGAGGTGTAACCTAGATTTAATATGAATGCATATTTTGTACAATATGAATGCATGTTATACATGGAGAAACATTTCTTGAGAATGCAAAGAGACAAGGTTTTGATTACAGTGTATACAACCTATGGTCAGGATCTAGGTTCATTACATGAAAAGGGTAAGGGTGGCTTGTACAGGGTACCCGTCATACTAGAGTAATGATAGACCTAATCACATATGAGTAAGGAGTCTTGTGTGGGTCCAACAATATATACATGCTCATTGCACCTTTGAAAGGATCAAAGGATTAGTCACGGGATAGATGATTTTGCTAGCAATGAATATAACCAAGGATGGTTACCCACTTGATGCTACTCATTATCCATTGTCTTCCTAAAACTAGATTTATAGGTAAAGAACCTACGCAAATGATGCATGAAAGCCATTTGTATATTAAAAGTGCCAAATTTTGATTTCAAACCAATTGTTTTATTAAAAAGAAGGCGATCACCAGTGCAATCACCAGCTGTGAGGCCTCACCCGAGAACCGATCCAATCTGCTGAAAGAGATCTAAATACTCATTTAGGTTGTTACTCATGATAGCACTCTCGAGTTCAGATAAGTTGATTTTCAAAAATTTTCACCTTAATTTTATTTTATTTGGGAAAAAGATTAAGGAAAAAACCCAAATTGACTCTGATTAATATTCTAAAGGAAAATATCACTAGCCTCGAAGCCAAAGAGGATTTGGGGACTATGTTTTCAGTTTATTTTAACAAAATTAGTTTGGTAAATTTAATGCAAAATGATATAAAATAAATTTCATGAACATAAATAAGGATGATGCTTGAGTAATAGTATCCATGCAATGTATGACAATTATAAAGCGATAAACAAAATAAAATCTACTTAAGAATTATTACAAACTGAAAAGAAAAAAATAAATAAAATAGAGGATCTTTTCTCTAACCCTTATAGGTACTAGGAAAAGCACACATTCCTTAACTATATATAAGAATCCACAAATCAAAAAGAGATTAGCACAAAACAAATAACACAATTACACATAAAAAAATAAAATAAAATAAAACAAAATAGAAATAATCTCATTAAAAAAAAGATGAAAGGAAAAGGGAAATTTATTTTTAAAAAAAAATATTTTGGAGTTGATACCTAAAAGATTGGCATGCCTGCGTATCTTTTTGAATAGGAATCATCCACGGAGTTTTTCCTTCTTATGAAGAAGGGAGTTTTGGAAAATGTTAATTTGATTTGTTAATTTAGTTCAAATTTAAAATTAACAACTTTAGATCTTTTCAGTTTTAGACCTAAGGAAAGATAAAAGAGAGAGAATTCTATATCTGATTTGAGAAATCTCAAAAAAAAAAAATTATACCTTGGTTTTGCGCTTTCTTCGTATGAATGAAGCAAGTCTTGCACTAGATATAAGCTTCACCTTGGATTGGGATATCAAAAGATGAACAAAAATTGGGGATTTTTGTATCTGAAACTGTCTCTAAAACTTGTCTATCCCAAATGACTAGGAGTGGACCCCTATTTATAGGAAAAAATTGAGGGCATAATAGGAAAAAAGGAAGGCCGGTAGCACTAAAGGTGCACCACAGGCATAAGCAACACCATAGTGGTGTTGACCGATAGGGTGATACTTTGATTTAACCTACTTTCCTCCTATTTGGGAGCAATTTCAGTTGCATTATGATCATTATACAATTCTGAATGATCTGAGGGTGGTTTAAAAGTCAAAGAGATAGGTTTTAGTTCCCAAGACTCCATTTCCTAGTTTGCCAATTTTGGCAACTTCAGCTCCAGAGGTCTGTTTACCAAGCCTAGGTGCTTTTAAGGTTCAAATATAAATAGGAGGGTGCAAAATTAAGGAAATCCATTTTTTTGATGGGGCACTGCCCCCTTGACCCCTGCTAGCTAATCAGTTAGTGAAACCATCATACTAGCTCTACATAACGCACTAATCTTAACAAGTGTCAAGCTGCTGCTGGATTATAAGGGTGCAAAATTAAGGGTTCACACTAGTCAAATTGGTGGTGTTGACATTTTGTCGAACAAGTGGAAGGCCATTCTCTCTCCACCTACCTTGCCTCTCATACTCACTAGCCAAATTCATTGCACTATTCAAATCATTCGAGTGTTGAATTTCTACTTCAACTGTAATATAATCTTGCAAACCACTGATAAATAATTGCACCTCTTGTTATACAGTTAATGTGCCTGGTGTGTGATGCAAGTTGCTTAAAATAATGATGGTATTCTATGACCGTTCCTTCTTGTTTTAATTTTGCTAATTCCCCAAATTTATTACTGCGAATAGCCAGACTAAATATAAGATTATATTACTATTTAAAATCATTGCAACTCAAGTGAGGTCGGCCTCTTTCCAATTTTAGACACCATAGTTATGCATCACCTAAAGGAAGCCAAACCCACCTTATCTTCATCTAACGTGCATTGATTGCAAAAAAAAAAAAAAAAAATGATCACACCTATTTAACCAACCTAAAAGGTCATCCTTTCCACCATAATAAGGGAGTCCAATTTGGAATACCTTGATACATAAGACATGCCTCCAGTACGAACAAAATTATTATTTCCTGCTATTGGCCTGTCAATTTTGGCTCCACTCAAACTGCTATCATCCTGTCCACCTTGCCATATTGATTTAATTGCTACAATTTCTTGGACAAACCCTCCAATTTCTCAGTTAATTCCTTGTCCTTATGAGTTTTTCTCTTTAGTTGCTCGCAACTTATCATCTTGATACATCTTTATAAATGTCTCCAATTACTACTTTGAACTTTGAAGATCATTGATAATAGTAGGCTCTGGCACCAAATTGTTATGGCCCTACATTTGAGAGAGGGTTATGGGTTTATGATTCACCGCAAGATCAAAGGCAGATGAACAATGTTTATAAGTATTACTCCCTTTTTAATCTGTATTGAATTTTTATGTCAAAGGCTCAATAGAGATAACCCTATAATCTTTGAACTTTAGGTGTTCACAACCTTAAAGAAAATTTCTACTTCCTTTATTCCATAAAAAAAAATTTTACTTAAATAGTTAAAAGAGAGGACAGGCTGCCCAAACCTTGATCTCTACTTGCCATAGTTGAAATAAAAATAAATAAGGAAACATGAATATTAAAGATCCTAAGAATCAGTTGTAATAATTAAAATAACTAAGGAAACTTGAATATTAAAGATCCTAAGATTCAGCTAAAATAATTAAATAAATATACTAGACAAATATAAAGAAAGATAGTTTAAGGAAGTTCTTTTCTCTTTCCATATGTGAAACTCTTGTAAACCAAGACTAATTTCGAGGATTTAGGAGTTGTATTGCCAGCTATAACATGTCTAGTCCTACATCATTTACCAAACACAAAGGTAAATGAAGCCTTCCCTTGACATTAACACAATAATAACCAAATTTGAGCAAAGTGCAAAAAGCAAGTGCTATTAGAAAACAAAGATATGACAGCTGTACAGCAAATCCTATATCAATAAATTGTTTAAAAACATGAACTCAGATGCAACAAAATCCTTCAGTTCTGCAAATTATGTTTTTGCATAGATAGTAACATAAAAAAGGTTGCTGAAATAGGATAGCCTCAATCAATAAGAAATTATCTTCATCTATTGTAGCAAGCCTTAAAAAATCTAATTCACATAGTTTAAAATTGAAAAGGTGCAAGAAAAATCTCAAAAATTACAAAGAATTCACTTCATTAGATAGTTTTCTATCGAGTTTGACATTATGACATATGCAGTCTACCATTTGAGGCATTTATTTTTTTTATTTCTTTGATTAACTGATATTCATTTATTCAAGATTTTAGAGAGAAGAAAATCATCCTCATCGCCAAACTTGAGCTTGATGAGATGAAAACCCCTATACTGGATACAGAAAAAGATCAAAAATGACATCCAAAGAAAATAACAACACTACATAAAAACCTGTGAAATTGTTTTTATAACAAGAGCTTAGATGCAAGGGAGTCCTCCATTACTATAAATGATATTTCTGTATAAATAGTAACATAAAAAATGTTGCTAAAATAAGACAGCCACTATCAATAATAAATCATCTATGTCCATTCAATTCATATAATTAAACCAGAAGACAATAATGTCCACAAAAAGCATCATCCACAATAAAATTCTAAAAGGCAACACCAAAAAATGTAGCTATAAATAGCATGCATAGTCAACAAGCTACATCTTTGACTCTGAAGTTCATAAAAAATTCATAATTTGCTAGGCATGATTAGAAAACTAAAAGAGCATTAGACTAGAACTACCACCAACAAACTATCTGATGGACTTAAAAAAAAAAAAAGCCCAAAATCAATTGAATGAAGTTGAATAATGACCACTAAAAAAAAAAAAAGAATGCAGCATAAAAGAAACAATCATGATGAGTAGCATATCAAAACAGAGCAGAAAGCATTTTAGAAATTAGAACACATTCCGAAAATGAAACAATTGAGAGTTCATTCAGATGAAACTCTACAAAGTGATGCTCCCATTTTTATGGTGATAGTTTCATTAAATCTTAATAATTCTATTAGTTCTCTAGTAGCTACTATGAACTCTTAGTTGTCACGAATTAGATTCAAACTAGCGCCTCTAGGAAATGAATACAATCCCAGTGACTCCCTTTTTTTATTCTAATCGCGACTTTGGTTACCCAATTCACTTTTCAGCTATGTCTAGGGTGCTTGGTCATTCTATCCATGCCATTCCCACCCATCTATAGAAAAGAGTTTGACCTCATCCCCTTATGGTGGAGCCCAGTACCCTTTCCCTTTCTCATTCTCTTTTTCTTTCTTCAGTTAAAAAGACACTGGTGTAATTTCACCCCTTTCAACCAAAGGTGTTTAATCTTGCAAGCATTGTTAGTTTGTCTTTGTTTCCTTAATCAATCTCACTTCTTTGTTCCATACCCTGTTTAATACTCAAAAAGGGCATGCTTGGTTACCACCAGCTCAATTACATTGACCCTTGATGGTCATAGGTTGAGTTTCAGTTTGATTGACGGATTCTTTTACTAGGGATAAGACTACATGCTTAAAAAATACCACCTCTATGAATATGAGATTGCTTGTTAGAATAGAAGCATCGGCCCGGGCCAATATGTTGATTGCTTGGAGTATAGTACATATGCATTTACCAAGGAAATAGTTTATGGAGTGCCAACTCGTTACGATCCTACCAAGGTGTCAACGGTCAGTGGTGATTCTGCAAAAGACGAGATAAGCCAGCCAAGAAGGCTTTGATTCATACCTTATTCTTTCTTACTTGATGGAGCGAAAGGGCCGTAGAGAAATAGTATTAAAGTATATTCTAAAAGGTTATTTACGAATTACCCACATAATTTAAGAAAAGAAGTTTGTCACCAAGTTTTGAGTATGCAAACTTACCCATGCTAGAAAGTGATATCAGGTTAGAGTAGGGCAAAAATGGGGAAACCTACAATGGTATTTTCCTATGGAACCATATAGCAAGAATATATACTATAACATAATGCATCTATAGCTATGGAACAAATTGTTGCTAAAATTGTAAACTCATGTAGCTAAATGCTCTTGCTACTATAATTTTTTTTATAGTCTATCATAGCAAGAAATGGCATAGCAAAAAAATTAGCCACACAATTTTGGTCTTTCAAAGCTAAATATTGGTACTTTAGCCACATAATTATTTATAATAAAAGGATAAAATTTTTTGCTATTAGAATAAGTAATTTATGGCAAAAAATACCATAGTTTGCTACATCTTTTAATATTTAAAACAACACATTTTTATTTTAGCTACAAGTCTGATATACACAACTAAAAAAATATAATTATTTGCCACAAATATAATGGGAAAATTGTTACATGATATTGTTATATTAAACATATACTTTGACGTAAATCAACTTTTTTGTGCTTATCGGTAAAATAATATTTCATTATTCTTGGTTGTGCACGATAATATTCCATCTGAGTTGACTGAGAAGCTACCTCAAACTGCTGTAGAGCCCTATTTTCATTGATGGTATTTTCTCTATTTTTATCATTGCCACTTTTTTTGGCTTTTCGCGAACCCCCACGAGCAGGCATATTTGTATGCTATCATAATTAAATTAAATAAAAAAAGGAAATAATTATGCATATTAGAAGACAAAATAAAATATACTAAAGTCTGAAGCACTTACCTAATTAACGAATTTACCATAGTTAGTGCTCAAGCCCAATTAACGTATTACTATCCCCATCATCATCTACTACGTCCAATGAATTTCAAATTACTATTTATTATCCACTCCAATCTAATTAATAATGAATTAATGGAAATTCACAATGACCTATTGCCTATTGCTAATATATAATTATTTTACTATTGCCTATTTCTAGTACTGAATCAAAGGAATCATCATCCGTCTCATGACAATCAAAAATAAAAATTTATGTTCAAAATGTTCCAAATTGGCCCAAGCAGGGAATATTAGAATTGGGAAATTTGGGAAAATTAAAAAATTAGACTCCAATTTTCTGTTTAAAATTTTTAAAATCTTGGATTAATTATTTTCTATAAAATATGTTTAATATTCTGCAATTAGATATGTCTTTAGGGTTTTAAGAAAATCACAATAAATAAAGATTTCAAAAAACAAAGTATATTTGTGAAATAATTTCCCTCCAAAAAAAGTAGAAGAAATTGATCAGCCATAGCCAGAGAGGATGTGGAGATACAGATAGACAGCAAAGGCGATAATTATGTATAAGAATTATGTTTCATTTTGGTAACTAAATATGGGTAGTTATTAGGTTCTTTTTTTCCTTTTTTTCATCGGCCACCTCAATAAAATTTATATTTATTATGATTTTTTTCCTTGTTTAGCCATCCAATATATTAGGTCTGGAATAAATTTATCAGAAACTCCTACGTAGTAATTCAATCAATTTTAATACATAATTTGCTAAAAAAAATTAAATATATAATTAAACTTGACATTGGAGTTAATTACAAATTTTAATTTTTTTTACTACCCGTTAATAAACCAATAAATTATAATAACAATGCATTATCATATAGCTAAATAATTTTTTATCATCAAATTTAATTTGCTATACCCATATAAATTATGATGTTTGAATTTCATCTTAATTATTGAATGATGTGATATTGAGGGTTTATATTAAATTATTTGTTTGTTGGATTATGAATTGCAATTCATAAAGAAAGCATACATTTAGTATATTAAATGTCTGTAAAATTTAAATTTTTTTTTTTATCTAATTATGAACATGTCTAAATTTAAAAAATTTAAAAGAGAATCAATAATTCAGTCAAATTGAATCACAAGATATATATTAAGTTAAAATTTATAGTCTTATTTACATTAAATGTATTTATGTCTTATTAGTGATTACTGAAAAACAAAAAAAAAATTAAAGTCAAAATACATATAGTTTGATGTATGATATAAATCTATATACTTAATACGGCAACAAGTTTTTTTGTAGGTATATAACTATATAAAATATAATGGACATGTATAAGATAATAAAATATATTATTATAAGGGCATGACTTTTTTTTTTTTTTTTGGCACATATTGACTTGCTATTGTAGATGATTTAAAATATAACAAATGAAATAAATAAAGGTAAGAATTTAATGGTCTTCTTACTATATATATATGTGTGTTACAAAAGTCTCTCTCTCTTTTTTTTTTTTTTTTTTTTGAATCACATGCCTACTCATTATTTTTTTAATTTAATTATGTGCAAAGTGGAATGAAGTTTCATTTTGGTGACAATATCTTTGGTGTTCTCAATGTGTTTTTCATCATAAATGGAATATATGTTAATATCTAATAATGGGTACCTCCTGTCCTATTTCTTTGATTCTAATGTAAAACACCATTGTTTTTATATCCTTGTTAGATATGAAAATCTTTTTTTTTTTTTAATTTTCTGCTATATATTTACATCTTTCTAGCGAGAGATAGTATAACTCAGTAATCAATTGGCTATACTTCAACTACTTGAGAATATTTACTTTTTTTTTATTTTTTTAATGAAATAGTTTTATTTTGCCTTTAACAATATTGAATATTAAATATAATTAACATAAAACATTATATCCTATGTACTTTTACAAACTTTTGTTAATTATAGAGGTTACAAAATGGTTATTATAACTATGTCATAAGTATAATTGTTAGCTTTATTTACATTTTCTATAGCTTAAACAAACATTTAAAATATATTGTTCACTAAAGTTAAAAAGTAATGTAGTGGGTAAAATAAGAGAAAAAAAATCATTTTATCTTAAGATTTTTTTAAAATATTTTTCATATTGCCTAAAATTTTCAAAAATGTAATTTTTTTTATATGTAATATATAATGACCATAAACTTAATTGTATATAATTTTATGAAATTTACATTTTAAATCTTTTCATTAGCCACTAGTATATGTATAATTATAACTTATTTATTGTTGTGACTATTAGGCCAATTATTGCCATAGTTATACAAAATTCATAACTAATAAGTTTTAATTTGTTACAATATTTTATTGTGGCTAAAAATTGTAGCTAAATGACCAATTATTGTTATGGTTATTTGAAAGTTTTAGCTAAGAATTCAATTAACCACAAAATCTAATTGTAGCTAAAATGTTGTGGCTGGTAACTAGTTAATACTATGGTTATTAAAGCTTTATAGCTAAATTTGCTAACTAGCTATAGCATTTTGTTATGGCTAATAAGTTAGTTGTAGCTATAATTATTACAAAAATGTAGCTAATATTTTAAAAATAGCTACAACATTCTGCAATACTAATATGTCATGGCTAGTTTAATAACTACTGCTGCTATTATTTAATATTAATGACTAAAATATATAATTAGCTATACTATCAAATCATGGCTAAAGATTTGTTGCTAGTGAATTAACTATTGCTATGATAAATATTATTTAAAACAAAAATAATTCATTAGTTTCAGAGGTGTTATTTCTGTCATAGAAAAATTTCATTCAGTTACAAAGTTTTTACTTTTATGGCTATTCTTATATATAGCCCTAGAGGGTATTATCGTTACTTCAGACTTAGACACTCTATCTATTAAGCCCTCTTTTGAGTGTTATTATATTTATTAATAAAGTGAGAACTAGTATGATAATTAAAACTTTTATAACTCTTAGACAAGGTAAGAGGACTTTATATTAGAAGTACTATTCCAACCCCTCTCATCTGCCTTAACCTCTAGAAAAGCCCTACTCCAACAAGTACACACCTTTAACACGATAAACATCTTAGGATTGGTATCCCCACTATCCACAACCTACAAGGTATAGTTAATATTTTTCCTAATAATCTTTAACTGAAGGAATCGTTAGCACGTTATTGGCACGAGGGTATATAAAATCCATATGAAAACTATAGTCTTCCTCGTTTCCCTTCTTTCAATGTCTACTTTGACTCAATTGAAGTAGACAATCACACACCTATTTGGAATATGCTAAGAATATTATGGAAAAGAAGTTCAATACATAAAAGAACTTAATTAAACTGCCTTAAACAAGGCATGGCTTAAAAGGCGTAACCTAACTATCAGAAGGGCATTCTGCTTTAGAAAGATAGAACTACGAGCGAACAAAAAGAAGGAATGGGCAAGATTCATTCAATGCTCTATAGCTGAGGGTAGGTTCTTTTTAGTTAAAGGTAGAGGATACCATCACCTATAAGTTCAGGAGCATTCAACTGATTGACTGTAGTGAGGTTTCCATTGATGTGACCTTTCTTATGGTTTATGTGGTCTTATGAAAAAGGTCTCAATGGTGTGGTGTTACAGAATTTGATGTGAAAAGGCATGGGTTGACTGTATAATAGTTAGCAGGCTAAAGATAGTTCGACTTCAAATGTGAACAAAGGTTTTTTTCTATTTCCTAAAATAAGAAGCTAAATTTTTTATAAAGATCCCTGGGAGGATGCATAAGGAAGCATGGCATTCAATCTGCTCCTGGTACAAGGTGTCAAAGGCCCAAGGATTCAATAAGAGTGATATCTAAGTCCAGGAATGGCATTGATGTTGAGAATCTGCCATTTAACACATAAAATAGCTAGATAATCAAGGCATCCCAAGCTAAGTTAGAGGCAAATCCCTTTTTGCTCTTAATGCTCTTTTTGTTTGAGAATCAACTTCACATGAAATGAAGCAACCCTTGCTATGAATAACTTATTAATATGCATAAGGGAATATTGCTTGATTAAATATAGCAACTTACATAGTTGATTCATCAAATACCATAGTTAGAATTTTTTGCATGAGACAGGGCCGAATTGAGAGCAATTGAATTAGAATCCACCTTTTGTAAAATACAATTCTTTCCTCTATCTAGCCTTCAATCAATGATATTGTATTGATATAGAAGAAAAGCATACTATACTATTATTTCTCAATAGAGGATGAGGGTCTCCGATTCTCATAAAGAGGAAGAACAAAGCAAGAATGAAAGAAGTCAAGTTGTAGGCACTCAATAATAACAACAAGAGAATGGCCAGTCACAGAACACCTAATAAATTTGCACATTCATAATATAATACTTCTCATGGCATCTGACTTGGGAAATGACTAAATCAACAGAGAGAGATTAGTCCTTCAAGCAGACATTCTCTTATCTACGATACCATCATCCATTTCCTTAACTCGAGGAAAACATCTGTTCTTCCTTCAATGGCAACTAAAATAGCAGGGGACCTTACTAACTGTGTTTATTTTGCTTTCTTACTCTATCCTTTTAAAATAGCACCATGTGACTGACTGAAATGAAAAAAATTCCTTCACCACATACTTTCACTTAAACTTAAATAGATCTTGCACGCTTACTTGCTAGTACGGGCTAGCTTTCTATCACCCAAGAAAAAAGAGGTTTGCTTGTTGCCTCATTGGCTGGCTCATAGGCAAACGTGATATTGAGTTCATCAGCATAGGTGAAGGGTTCTCACTTAATTATGGACAAAATGCAGGTTATAGGGTGAGTTTTCTCCTAAGTTAGGTAAAAGGAAAGGTTTACGGGTTAGCTTATGGAGACAAGGTAGGGCGTGAGCATAAGCTTACTATCACTATTCTATCCCTACCTTATACTCTAATTCCTTCCTTATGAGATATCTTGGGGGCTTTAACAAACTAGAACCTGGGATTGAATGACTCCTACTTTAGGGACTGCTTAAAAAAGAGAACCATGGTCGAAGAGTCTATCTTTATCTTTTCTTACCCTTCTAATTCAATATCATATGGGAATGACTTATATAGTGCCAAGGATAACTTAGCCAGTTAGATTACTATAACCTTCCTTATTCACTAGCTTAGTTGATACAGGGATTTGCTTGCAAAAGGGACTTATTCATGCTAAGGATGAGTTCACTCTTAAGTTTTATCTGGCTATCTTGAAAAAGTGAACATATTCACTTACCTTGAACTTTCTTCTTGAAAGCCACAAGCCAATGTAGGCTTGCTACGCTCTATTTCCCATAAGCTCGTGAGGCTTAATGCCCAGTCATTACAATGGGATGCATTAGTAGTGACTAAACAACTGAAACCTACTAACCTCTAGTAAATAACCAAAACCATTTAAGAGCCTCCCTATCCCTAAAAAAAAGGATCTGAATCAAACCAACACTCATGTGTAAACCAACAAAGAAAGGCAATGGTTTGAGGATAGTTTTAATAGCATTGTAACACTTTATATAGCATTTTCCTACTTGCCCGCATCCAAGCATAAGTGGAGACAGCAGAGTCAAAGGTAACAATAGAGGCCCGTTGGATCACCCTAACTCATCATATCATATTGGTATGTATCTACTAGCCCGGATATGTTACTAAAGCTAGTATGGCTAATGTGTCAGTAAACCCTATCTTTATCTATGATGCTATAAAGCATCTTGATGTAGTAGACAATAGGGGTAAATTAGTCCTAATGAAGTGGTGCAAGAAAGACGAGACTCAAGAATTAACTTCACTATGAATGCTACTGATACTGGAGCAGCTAAATTAAAGGAAGTGATATGACATAGTTAATAAGAAAGGGGTATGCATATTCCAAATAAAACTGACTTCCTTTGTATTCATCCCATCTGAGATCAAATGAGGGTAATTTTTTATATATCACATCTACAGTGCTCTTACTGATTCAATCACAGCTAATACCCATTCAACTGCAAATATAACACTAGTTAATTGAATAGTTAGCAAATCGATACCCTTAGTAGCCTATTCCCTAGCAGCTGATTCTAGACTAGCTGATTCAATTGCAGCTACTTTAAAAAAATTGCCTAACCTTGCTTCCATTAGGATTCATTCAAAGAGATAGATAACACCAACGACAAGAGTTATATTCCTAGCTTTTATTATTCAAAGACTAGCTGCCATTATTCCTTCTATGCCATCCATTATTTGTGCCACTTATTAAGTCATTGTCCTTTCATCAGGAGCCAAATCTAAGTAAAGAGATGATAGGTCTCGTCTAAGCCCTTGCTAACCCATTAAGTAAAGTACACTCTGACTGAGCTTAAACATCTCCATGATATTGATTTATAAATCAAAGAAAAGGATGGCATCAAATGGAACTACATTTCTAAAAAAGATACTTCCACACATGGTTCAGGTTTCAAAGGAGCTTTACCTTGCTTACGCTCTATCCCAGCTTGCCTTATACTTTGGTTGGCAATTGTGCTATCCTGACCCCAACTCAGTTGCTTTTTACATTCTATAATAATTGCTTTAGGTATACATTTTTTCCTTCCTAAAGACAACTTTTTCTCCTCCCAAGAGTTAGATGTGATAAGTAGCAACCACTTAATAGCTCTTGGGAAGCAAAAGAAAATTTCTTGCATTTTTAAAGGCAAGTTTGAAAATCACTGTTCTTAGTTGTTGTATATATCTTTAAGAGCCTCGTGTTTCTGCTCATGTTTCTTCGACCTCTCTATGTTTTCTTTAATGCAGTAAAACCTTTATATATAAATACCCTTGGGATCCTACTAATTGTATTCTTATTGAGAGGTTATAATTTAATACAGGTATAATACAAAAAAAAAATTCTAGTATAAATTAAACACCCAAAAACAACACTCTTAATAATAACACTGATTAAAGAATAATAAAATATTGGCATATTAATAGAAAATGAATAATATATTGAAATAAAAAAATATATAATATATTATAGCCTTATCATATATATATACATATACAATTATTACTATATAGAAGTATACTTTCTTAGTACAAAACTTAAAAACATTATAACTTACTATAATTTAGAGGTTATTCTTATTTCCAATTGGCCTAAGTTGGGACCAAAATTTTTTATAATAATATATAGGTTATTCTTATATAGGGTATTCTTTTATAGAGATTCTACTGTATATGTTGAAAAAGAAAAGATACTACAAATTAATTTTAAATTCACATTTATAAACTTTATTCTTAATTACAACTTTAAACATTATTTTTATTATTAACTAAAAAATAATAACAAACATTTTCGAAATATATTATTTGCCTATTATAACAATAAAATTATTTTTATTAATTTTTATGAAAAAAAAAAAGGAAAATAACCCAAAAAAGCCCAAACTGATTAACTAAACTGAACCTTTTTGGTTTGGTTCAATTCGATTTTCACTAGAAGTTTGGCTCAGTTCAGGCTAAAGAAAATGCAATTTTTGATTATTTGGTTATTCTAATTTGAATTGAACCAACCATTTGAACAAACCTATGTATACCCATCTCTTGTTTTGGTGTGAAACCAAATTGATCGATCAAAAAAGTAGCCTATATCATTAAAGAAGTTTGAAAAATCATTTTTTTTTCCATATCAGTTCGAGCGCAATATATGCCCCTCCCATCCAGATAATTGAGTATTTTATAATTTCAATTTGTCAAGTTAAGTCTTAAATTAGTTATTTTTCAAATATAGAAAATAAAGTGATCTTTCTTGTATATATATATATATATATATATATATATATATATATATATATATATATATATATATATATATATATATATGGGAATTTGTTCAACCTTAACTTAGAACTGCCTAAATTAGGATTAATTTCACTCATCATCCTTGAAATATGACTAATGCACATTATGGTTCTCTAATTAAAAAATGTAACACAAATATCATTGAACTTATGCTAATTGTAACTTTAAAATCCTTCCACCTAATTTATGTCAAAATAACTAACGGCAGGCTTATGTGGATGCCAATTCACCATTTTTGGAGTCCACATTAGATGCCACATAAGCCCACTCAACCTTCCATTATCTTTGCTTCACCATCACTCATCTCTCTCTCTCTCTCAATTTTTCTTTCACTTTCTCTTTTGCCAAACTGAAATCCATTTGTATCAGAAACTCCATAATCAAATTACAATTCAATATTCTCATCAAATATCAACCTTAAGCTGTAAACATTACCTATAAATCTCCCCAATTAAACCCAAAAAAAACCTAAAAATTCGAACATTCACAAAACACCATCGTCGCCCTCACCTCAAACCATATCCATTACCACTGCACCTCATCAAACCATCAAAATTGTTGCTTTCACCAAATCAAACACCTCCCTTTGTCACTAAGCCAAGCAAGCCCAGAAAAGGAGCGAGCCCTCACTCTTACTCAAAACTCTTTTTGTCTTTTTAATCTTCTTTTGGATATAAGTGTTTGACCTAATCACCTTTGCCTAATCTCAGGGTCTGGTCTCTTAGGTACGATTTTTGTCATTTTGACCAACTTAATTTAATTCTTATGAGGCTTGGTTTTTCTATGGGGTTTTCATTTGATTTTTTGTCCTTTTTATTCATAATTAGAGTTTGGGACAATTAAAGAGATTTTTACATCCCTTGGTGTGTTAAAAATCTAATATAAGGGTCTTGTTCTTGGAATTTAGCTTGTGGTTTCTCTAGAAGTAAGCTTGTGATTTGACTGAGATAAGTTTTGAGAGATTTCATTCTACAAAGTCTCGATTTGTTCTATTTCAAAACCACTGCAAATTCATGTTGGAAGTAGTAGGATTTCATTTTCACAATCCCAAATTTGGTGGAGGTTGTAGGATTTTTATGAAAGATTTATTTTATATATAAGTAATTTTTTTTATCGTGAATCTACAAATTTTGCAAGAGAGAAACCCATGAGTTTAAATCTATGAATCTATGAATATCTTCACAATCCTAACTTTCAGTTTGAAACCCAAATTTTCTTCATAATACCAACTTTGATTCTATGAATTTTGTATGAAAATTGATTTTATTTTATATGTAATGAATGGTTTTTGATACAAAGATTCACAATAAAGATTACCGTGTAAATGGGTTTTATAAACCCATCAATTTGTTAGTCAAAATTTTAGTGTGAATCTTTGAATTTGGTATTTAATTGAATTAAAACTGCATAACTAAATTTGCAAGAGAGAAACCCATTTGTACTAAAAAATGCAGCTCATTTTCAAGGTGTATTGTTTGGCAAGAGAGAGAGTGAAAGTTTAGAGAGAGAGAGAGAGAGAGAGAGAGATGAGTGATGGTGATGAAAAATAATGGAAGGCTAAGTGAGCTTATATGGCATCTATGTGGACTTTGAAAATGGTGAATTGGCAGCCACATAAGCTTTCCGTTAGTTATTTTGATAGAAATTCGACGGAAGGATTTTAAAGTTACAATTAACATAAGTTTAATGATATTTGTGTTATGTTTTTTAATTAGAGGACCATAATGTGCATTAATTATATGTTCGAGGACGATGAGTGAAATTAACCACTTGAATTACACATATTAGAGTTCGGGTCAAGACTCAGGAATTCAAATTCAAACTCTACGTGACCTGGCCCACTACCAGATCTACCAAAAGTTACTAGTTGCTGACAAGAGGGTCGAAGTCGCTTTCCAATGACAAAACACCATATTCCAATACTTCCTAATTCTTCATTATATTGTACAACACCCAAGCCACGCTTCAACTAAAGTGAGAGTATGGTAGTAATAGGGCAAAGTATTGTATTTGTCTTTGGACTTTTCGCCTACTATCCACCATTTTATTTCTTTGATCAGCCACCTTTGCTTTACTTCGTAAAATCTATCTTATTTGCTTGTTTTTTGTAGATGATTTGATAGTGTAAACCCTTTCAAATTTGATTTGACATTTCAAATTTTCGATTGAAGGGTTTTTCCTTTTATATGATTTGCAAAACATATAATCTTGTTTGTTTGATTTTTGTTTTAGAATCGCTACTGAGTTGCTTTTTTTTTTTTCCTTTTTATCATTAAACCATTTCTTTCTTTAATTTATTTTGTCTTTTCTTTTAAATTTTATTGTTTGATGCCAATATTTTGTTAATTTTGAATTTTGGGCACCTAGAGTTTTTAAAAATGATGAAATCTAGAGTGTAGGTGATGCTGAACCTAACTCTATTTTTACTTGACTTTTGATATGATTATTGATAATTTATTATACCTTTTTTTTTTTTTTGGATTGATTGATTTAAGCTTGGTTAAACATCAAATAAGTTGCATATGTGTAATTTTGGTTAGAATTTTACCTTTGGGGATTGCAGGATTTCATATTAATATTTCTCAATTAGCAATGATTTGTGAACAAATCTGAAATGTAATAAAAACAATTCATTTAAATTGTGTTTTTTTTTATTTTATAATCATTCACAATTCATTCTTTAAGCCCAGTGGTGCTTTGATTGTCTGTGGCTGTGTTTGGTCTTCCCTAAACTCCCTTATTATAGTTTAAATAGAACTTCACAATGCTTACAATTTATGAAGTTTAGCTGTTTGCAACTATTGCACTTGACTCAAAACAACCATTGCTCAAAATTGAAATCAGATACTATATAATTGGTTGATAAATTTTTAGTTGCTTTATGTTAGTGGGGAAGCAAATGTAAACTGCCTGCAAGTTTCTGAGCATTTTACTGTTATCTTACTTTACATTTTTCTTTAAGTTGTCTTATTGTAAAAGGAGCTAGAGCCTTGCATTGTAGGTTTACATAATGTTTGATCTCATCTTTTTTAAGATGTGATGAAGCTAGGGTAGAATCATAAATCATGATTTATATGATGTGCTATATTCCCCAAATAAGAAGGCCCTTTTTTTTCCCCCTCTTTTTTTACAAGTGGATTGGTCACATCCCTTTTGTATTGGTATGTTTCAGGTAAGTAGAAATATGTTGACTGTGAGGCTTCCCACATCATGCTTCATTAGAAGTGCATCTCCTAGCAAAGCTACAAGCCCAAGTAGATCTTGTTCCATGCTTAAGAGCTCATGTTCTTTGGGTTCTGTAAGAAGTGTATCTAAAGCATTTGGCTTAAAGTCTTCATCATTCAGGGTTTCTGCAATGGCAAAGGTATACAAGGTGAAACTAATTATGCCATAGGGTCATGAGCATGAATTTGACATTCCTAATGATTCATATATCCTTGACTCAACTAAAAAATGTAGGAGTAGATATGCCTTATTCATGCAGGGTTGGGGCATGCTTTCCTTGCGCTGGGCAGCTGGCAGCTGGCTCAATGGACCAATAAGATGGGTCATTCCTTGGTGATGATCAAATCAAGAAGGGATATATTCTTACCTTTGTCTCATATCCAACTTCAAACTGTGTTGTTCACACTCATAAGGAGGGTGATCTCTACTAGGTCATGCAAGTAACAAGCATGAACTTGCATACAAACTTAGATTGGTATACTGTTTTATGTCATATTCATTATCTTCTTCTGCCTTTGTATTAGTTTTCATTGTCTTTAATATAAATTAAGTCTTGGAAGCTTCACTCCTATTGATTCAAGATTTATAAGTTATTGAATGAGAATAAGATTTCGAGTGTCAATTACATGTAAATGACAGCATTCAAGAATCTAGATTACTTGTTGAATTTGGCCCTAGAACTAATGCTAGTTTGGTAGTGTGATATTCTATGAAGCAGACCCTCAAAAACTCCACCACACTGAGATTGACAGGAAAAAAAAAAAAAAGACCCCACACTGACATTATTGTTGGAGGCTTGTGTATCATATTAGTGTCTAATATGCATGTGTACAAGAGTAAAGTGTTGGTGTTTCATTTATGCGATCTTCAAAACCTTCAAAAATATTATAATCTGAGTTCTTTGCTTTTACCCTTTTTTTTTTTCAATTTTCTTTCCTATTCAAATGAAATTTAGTCGTCTATGTTACAATTAGATAATAAAAAATATTTATTCTTATTTTTCTGTAATATGGTTATGGTTCAAGAACCTATAGATATAATATTTTGTACAAAATAAACAGACAGATTTAAGGCAAAATAGCATAAACTAGCTGGCAATTCCCATTCACATTATGGAAGATAGTTTCTTCAAATTCAGTAACATTTTTCATTGGCAAATTTTGGAATGAGAACAGCAAGTGTAATTCTATCTATAATTGGATTTTGCATATATATATATATATATATATATATATATATATATATATATATATATATATATATCGGATGAGAGAGAAAATGAATAAATAAATGAAACGACATGTAGTTGCTTGAAAACTACTAGTTGGTTCTAGTAACGAAAAGAATTGTAGAAACGGACATGTCACTTTCCGCCGATAAAAATTAAGAGAAACCGACTTGCTAAATGAGGAAAAGAAAAATATATGAAAAGCGGAGGGTTTTAGCAGGGTTTTAAAGCATTCTCTCTCTGTACCTGTCTCTCGCTAAATTTCCCTACCCTACATTCAGAGTCGGTCTAACA
Organism: Reutealis trisperma; assembly: GCA_947687605.1. Classification (NCBI taxonomy): domain Eukaryota; kingdom Viridiplantae; phylum Streptophyta; class Magnoliopsida; order Malpighiales; family Euphorbiaceae; genus Reutealis; species Reutealis trisperma. Next base: position 172,926 of record CANTUT010001058.1, on the reverse strand, counting down.
ATTTTACCCTCTCAAAAATCTGAAATCCCCAGAACCCAAATCCCATAAGAACAGAGCAATCTCTGCTCTTTTGGATCAATTAAAATTATAAATAAATTAATAATAATAAAAAAAAAAATCGAAGTAAAAGAAGGGATAAGGGGAGAATTCTGGTTCTCAAGAATCTCTAGCTCCGATTCTGTATTCCCTCGCTTTGATCATCTTAGAACCGTAAGGTAATCTCTCAAGTGGTTTGAGTTGATTCTTAATGTTTTGTGGCACGTGGGGTCGCTAGTTTTTCCCCTAAATTTCTAATGGTGCTGAAAATGGTTCTATGCGTATTTTTATTCTTGGAATTGGTGGTTATCTTCATTGATCACAATATCTCTGGTATTCGGTAGTGGTAATTATAGTTAAATTTCTGGGTATTTATATTTGTAACTATTTCTGTATATGTTGAAGATTTATTCGAATTACTGTTTAGAACATCCAACAAGAAATTATAGGGTTTACATTTTTTTTTTCTGTTGATTTTTGATAATTCTGAATGTAACTCGTCATTGTCGCTAGTTAATTCTTTAAGAAATTGGCATGATGTTTATTTAATTGAGTTGATTGCTTCAAATCAATGAGTGATTCAATTGAAGAAAGGAATAGATTTATGTTTTTATGTGGTAAAATTGAAAAGACACATTCATGGCGGATTTCAGATGAGCAAAAGTTACTTGTTATGCTTGAACTTGAATTAGTTCTCTTTGGATATCAATCTTTATTGCTCTAAAAAATAAAAATATTAATGGCTGGTTGTTTTATACACTTGATCCATGAGACAAATTGGTGTTTTGACTTGCAACCATAATCTCTGCTATTGCTTTCTTTATGAGTTTCGTGTTCATGTAACTTTCAAGCCTAGTTTCTGAAATTAAAGCATGTAAATTTATTTATTTCTCTAGATGCATTTTTGGGAAGGGGGGGTGTTGTAAGATATGTGTTAATCAGAAATGTCCCAATGAATTTTGATTTTGGATTCAAAATTGCTGAGATCCCAATATGTTTAGTTAGCTGGATGATCTTTATTTCCTTAAGCTATTTCTGTCATACAGGACTACCTTGGGTTCCAATAATTTAGTTGGCCTTGAATTTGAAATTTTTGTTTGCTTGTGCTATGGAACATCTCAATAGCTAAATGTATTCTTATTTTGGCATTCTGTGGATGGCATGGCAGATAAGAATTGGAGGAGGCTTGGATTGAGCATTTGTGTTTAATTATCTTTCATTTGTGTGTCGCATTGTTTGCTGGAATGATTTTTAAATTTGGGAACACTATCAAGCTTCTATTATGATTTTAATTTTTTAATCCTATTGCCCCTTCATTCTAATTTTACTTCTCAATCCTCTAATTTTTCAATTGTTTTTCAAAATTCTCAGTCCTCTAATTTTACTTCTCCTAAATTGCTTCTCCAGTTAACTATCTTTTATCTTCTTCATTCTATTCAATTTTTTTCAATTTCATTTTGATTCAACCAATTTTTCAGACCATAAAGCACATTACTGTTCTATTTTTCCCACTTACCTAGTTTCTATGGCAATCTGGTGGCATGTGTTATTATATAAAGAATGTTGATTTTTTTTTTTTTTTTTTTTGCATGCAAAGCAAACTTTAGGAGGGGAGACGTGACAAGCTGAGGATGCCTGCCATTGCTACTAGGGTGGCTGCAGCCCCTGCCACTAAACTGGCCTCTCGCCAAGCCCTCAAGCCAACAAAACTTCTCACTCCAAGCATCGCTGCTGCCATTGCTGCTTACCAGTATGTGTTTTCTATTTTCTTTGGAAAGAAAATGGGAGGAATTATCTGGAGAACATGATGGAAAAGATAGGAATGTTCTTAGAATTATAAGCAATTAATTGAAATAATCACATTGCCCTATGCTTGTATTTTTATGTGACGTATTCATTTTGTTTACATTGATTTTCTTAAGAATTGAACAATCTTACAATTTATGTGAATGAACTAAAAGAATTTGGCTTCAGAGCTTTGGATGTGAAAAATTTTTTTGCCTTATGCATAATGGATCTAATTGATTGGTGGTTTGGTGATTGAGGCTCCCTTTGAAGGAAGCACTCATTCAGAGTTTTACAGTCTTTGGAAAGACTGGTTTCCAACAATATACATGATGAAATAAGATCTAAGAAACTAAATAGGTGAATGAATTCTTTCATTTAATTGTTTCTTATTTGATACGCTTGTGCTGATGCATGTATGTTATATTGTCATTGGCAACCAGGTATAAGGATGTGATTGTGGATGGATGTACCAAGGTCTTAGGGGCTCATAAGCGATTGTCAAGTAGCTCATTTGTTGCATGCAAATCTAACTTGCCTGTCTCGCCAGAATTGCCACTGAGCATGAGTTCACAGGGTCCTAACCGGCTGCTGCATTCCTGCTCTTCTAAAGGTTAGTAAATTTCTCACATTTTTCTTCAAGCAAATTTTGATGTTAATCAATCAATCAATAAATGTTTGGTATTAAGGCAGAGAACGTTTTAGATTTTAAGTTTCTAACAAATGGTATGAATTTAGTTTGGTTTTAGAAATTCATAGGAAATGACTGGTAACGTATATGCAAAGAGAAGCAGTTTTGAGCTCCTCTATTTTTATGTTTTGTCATTCATGGAAAAGCTCCAATACATGCACAGAGAAGTTAAACGTGCCTTATCTTTTTCTTTTTTCTTTTTTCTTTTTTGCAAATAATATAAGATGCTGATGGGCTGTAGCCTTCTATAACAATGAGTTTGTCAAATAAAAATACGGAAAAAAAAATCACTTAAATGGAATATTCCTCAAAGCTTATGTAACAAAGTTTTTGTTTAAATGGGATATAGTTTGATATTTGTTGCATCTTTAAACAGTGTCACTACGTTGACATTTTGAGCCTCCATGATTTTGTGCAATATTTTGAAAGAAAATGGTGTCATGCCATTGGATGACTATTATGCTTTGGAATGTTCAAAATAATAATTTCAATGCCATTATTCTTGGCAGAAAAGTTCTCTCACCTTTCTGCTACATCAACCTCATTTTTTGGAAATCAAGATGGTCTCTTATATGGAATACCGAGATTACCTGTTCGGCGAAGTTCTCCCGAGCCTGCTAGAGTTTACAAGAATGATTTCTTCAGAATACCCTTCCCAGTATTAGCTGAGAAACCAGAATGGTGGTGGAGGACATTAGCATGTGTCCCCTATTTGATTGCCCTGCAGATATCAGATACTGGTTATTTTCTCCATCCTTTCCTAGAATATTACGACTACTTGGGAGATTTGATATATTTCGTCCCTGGAGCCATTTCAAGATTACCAGCTTGGTTCACAATGGTGTACTGCTATGTTGCTTATATTGGAATCGTGAAGAACAAAGATTGGCCTCACTTCGTTAGGTTCCATCTTATGATGGGCATGTTGTTGGAAACAGCCTTGCAGGTGATATGGTATGCAAGCAATTTTTTCCCTCTTATACACTACAATGGTAGGTATGGGATGTATTATTGGGCAGGAGTGGGATTCGCATACATTTTGGTTCTGTTGCAGTGCATATGGTGTGCTCTTGCTGGTGGATATGCTAACGTCCCTGGTATTAGCGATGCTGCCTTAGTCCATACCCTGTTTAACCTAGGAGGCTTCCAGCGGCCATTCTAGGAAGGAGTCCCAGGGTTTGAGACCACATTTTCAGCTTCAGACACAGATTTGGAAGCCTTTACATCTTCAGAAAGTGAAACAAGGGAAGAAAAAAAAAATTATATATACCAAAAGAAAAAAGAGGTGGATTTAGTTTTAGATGGTTAAATTTCTATTCTTCTTGTAAGGTTGTTATTTTTTCCACATATGCTTACGTTTTTTAGATAACAATTATAATTTTATGATTTGATATAATGATAAGAGACATGGGATTTCTGTAATGTGCATTTTTTTGCGTCTTAATGGTATCACTATTTCAGGACTGGAGTAGACCAAATGCTTTACACCATGTACTAAATGCATATTGAATGATAACTAGTAGGTCCGGTTTTCAAGTGAGGATGCATTTCTATTTCCCATTTTTCTTCTATGTTATTTTCCAAGGCTGCAAGTGGCCTGTATTGCATTTCTAGTCACCAGAATGAGTGGTGGGGCTTCAGGCATGATGATGATGATGGTGAAGAAATTATTGGTTGGGAGTATGTCATTGATAAGTATTGTTAATGAAATGGTGATATGGGAGATGTTTAAGCCACTTCATCTTATAATTGTAATGTAGTTTTCGTTAGGAGAGTTCGAGTTCAAACTTAAAAGTGAATGATAATGTTCAGTCGAAAGCAGCAACTTTAATAGGCAAAAGGATATGTCAACGACAAATATAAATTTCCAAGATGTATTCTATGCTATAAGATTATCAAATCCCAAGTTGAACTGCTCCATGCATCTAAGATAGATAATTGAATTCATAGAACATCTAAAATAATTACAAACATTTTTCAGTTTTGATACCGAGACATGCGACAGAAACTAAACTGATTTTTTTTTACAATCCCACTTCATCTTTGATCTTAGCAGCAAGTCCACACCAGCAAAGATTTGAAAGTTGCCACATTGCAGCTTCCTATAGAAATAAAGTTTTATATTCCCCATTTGCAAGTTGGCAGAGTTGATTGTATGAGTGGGCATCTACAAAATGAAGGTTGTTTAGAACTGAAATAAAGTACGAAACTTGATTGGCTGAATTAAGTATAATTCCATGGTCATAAACTAAAGTGTACATTTAAAAAAAAAAAAAAAAAAGGCAGTAATTCATACCAAATGTGTTGCCAAAGTCGGTCCATAATTCAGCTCGGATTGACTTGTTGGTTTCAGCAAAACCAATAACCTCGACATAACTCATAAGAGGAACAAATGGCAAACCCTTCACAATCCACTGATGTCCATCAGTAGATTTTCCAGTTATGTCTCCACCATCTGATTGAATAACTTGAACCACTGCTCTAACCTTTTTCCCAACATACATCTGCAACGACTCTCCATTAACGAAAATTGCAGGGCTCAATGTATCCATATCCTGCAAGGTAACATAATTGACGTTAATCCCATCAGTGTTTCATAGTGGCAGTTTACAATCTCTCACCCTCTACCCAGATGATAATTATGCCCAATTCATCTAAAAGGTAAACTAGATTATGCTAAAATTTATCACTGGCTGCAAGCAACATTAAAGTTATTTACTTTTTAGCATATGGTTCCATGGGAGGTGCTGGAAATCTACACAAATTACATTAAGGACCACGAAGCCCAAAACAATGGTAAAATCTATTTATGGGCCTGTGAGATCGCATCTCAACTCAAATCTCAAAACCTTGAGGTAATAAATTTATGTGTCGCCAACACTTATATATTTCTCGTTCAATCATTATTTTTCGATCCTAACAATATGAAAACACCACTTGATCAAGCAAAACTAACAAAGCATAGAGTTGGTGAATGTTCGATATGGATAGCTAATCATTTGAAATAATTAAACATCTAGAATTTGACATTATGCTTATTTTTTGCAATTTCACACTCATAATTGAATATGGTGAAATTTGATCAAATAAAAATTCCATACACAATAAACGGAAAATTCATTTTATTCATGAGGTTTCTGACCAAAATATATTTTTGTAATGAATCACAAAATAGAAAGATGATTGCTTGAAAAAGTTGCATTAAAGAGATCAACACATACAAAATATTCAATTACAGGTACAAATTTGAACAGAATTAACAATTTTGAAGGAATTATAGAACAAAATTCAATAGTATCAAATGAATGAACAATCTTTTGCAAAAATTAGAGGATTATTTAAAGAAAAAATTCACTGAAATAAAAGAAAAAAAATTCATAATTTCACAATCTAATCTGAAATAATGATACCTGTAATGATTCCTCGAAGAAGAGAATGTTAAGCTCCGGATCTGACCTATAAGATGCAGAAGAATATAAAAGAAAGTATTGAGAGAGATAGGAATGAAGTGTTGATCCAAGTGACCTTGAAGAAAGTAGAAACAGAGTCTGATAAACTGGCCTCAACAAATAGAAACAATAGGCGGGAAAATGATATAACTTTTTGGCGGGAGCGAAATTTTTTTTTTTTTTTAATAATATAGAGTAGGTTTGTTATTTATTGAAATTATATTTTATATTAAAATTTGAGATAATTAAAATATATAAAAAATTTATTTGAAATCCTAAATAATTTATAATTTATAATTAAATAACAATACAAATTAAATTTATAATTTGTTTTTAAAATGTAAATGTAAAATTATTTAAAATTATGTTAATTTTTGGCAGCAATTTCTCATATTATTGCTAAAAAAATATTGCTGCCATATGTTAGGTTTTTAGCAACAATTTCTCATATATTACTTTTTTAGTAGTGAAACTGACTTTGCAATAAATATTTTGCTGCTAAATCCACTATCTCTTGTAGTGAAGGCGAATCAGAAATACAAGCTATTTTAAAATCTCCTGTTTCTAGATTAATCTCCTGTTTTTAGATTAGGTCATCTTTACTCCTTGTAGATTATTAACACAACAAAAAAGTTCAATTCCTTTGGAACCACTTCCAAGTTGTCATCATCTAACCAAATTGAAGTTATATGGAGCCCTTCAACACAACTTGGAAAGCCTACTATCAAGCTTTGCTAAGTTAATTTTGGAGTATTCCGAATTAAAAAAAAGATCCAATGAAGATGTTGGAAAAGCTGCCTACTTTAAGGTTTTTGTCCTTAGGGATTGCATATAGAAATGAGTATTATTCGGGTAAAATTAAATAATTAAATTGAACCGATTAAGTAATTCATTCAGTTTTGAAATAAATAGGTTAAGTTTTAATATATATATATATATATATATCTAAAAAATTAATTATATCAATTTGGTTTGATTAGATTTTCAGTAAAAAAAACTAAATTGATCAAATCAAATCGAAAGTTATTAAAATAAATTTATTTTTACATTTTATATTTAAACAACTTTTTTTTATTAAAATAATATAATATTTTTATGTCTAACTTTTAAGATAATAGAAAATTTTATTTAATTATTTAAAAAATAATTTAGAATGAGATCCTTTTAAATTAAAATATATTTTTATTTTTATTTCAATGTTAAGGTGTGTCGAATTTGTATAACTTGATTGATGAACCCATGAAATGGAAATAAAAAAGGATAATTAAGTTCAAAAAACTATCATTACAAGAAGGAGCAGCTCTTCCCCTAGGCAACTTAGGCCGTTGCCTAGGGCCCCACTATTGAGAAGGCCCACTTTTATTAATATATAAACTAAAAAATTATATAACTCAATTTTTTTTATAAAATAATTAATGAATTTAATTACGTTAATTAATCATTCCATTTATTAGGATCTCTTTTCAAAAAAAAAAAACTATCCATATCTCTATAAAATATGCATTAAATGTCAAATTAAATCCCATAAATTATACAAAACCTAAATTTCATGAAAAAATGTGTAATTCGTAGAAAAAATAAATTTGATGAAATTAGTAGCAAAGCAAGTATTTTATGTCCTGAAGATTCTTTGAGTTAATTATTTCATATACTTAGTAGATCAAGTAATTTCTTAAACTGTGAGTAAATTTGAACAATTTCAATTGTATGAGAATATGTTTGGTTTTTTGTTTAATTTGAAAACATTATGATCATTAAGTAATGATGCGTTAAAAGATTGTCGTGCTAATCTTGAAAAATCTTTGAAACATGATGTGTTTTCTAATATTGAAGGTGTAGATTTATTTTAAAAGTTAAAAGTTTTAAGAGAAGTTTTTCAAAGTGAAACAAACACCCCACTTGATTTACTTAATTATCTAAAGAAAATTAATTCTTTACCAAATGCTTATATTACTTATAGAATATTATTATCTATTTCCATGACAGTTGCTTATGCAAAAAGAAGTTTTTCAAAGTTAAAGTAATAAAATCTTATTTAAGATTAATAATGTCATAAGAAAGATTAAATGGGTTATCTATATTATCTATTGAGAAAGATATATAAGCTAACTTAGAGTATGAAGATTTGATAACTAATTTTGCATCTAAGAAGGCTAGAAAAATTGATTTTAAATAAAAAATTTCTATTTTAGAATTTTTGGTTTACTTTTTTCCCTTAAATTTTTAAAGAAAACCTATTTTGATAAGTTCACCTAAGGCCTCAAGCTGGATTGAGCCACCCCTAATTACAAGTTTCTTTTAATAATTAAATAAAAAGTATTTGTTATATTGAAAATTATACTTAAAAATATATATGATTTTAATATAAATTAAAGTTATTTAAATATAAATATATTAAGAAATTTATAATTTTTATGAATCAAATAAAAAAATAAAATCAATTAGTCCAAAAATATGAATAAGGCCAAAAATAAGAAAAAACTTATTAATCAGTTAACATCAAAAATCAAACTGAACCGAATTGATTTTTTTTTTTTGGTTCAGTTTGATTTGATTTATATGCAGTTCAATAGATTTATTTTTTAATATTAAAATTTTTGGTTTGTTCATTTTAGGTGTTCGGTTTCCAAAATCAAACTAATCAATGATCACCATAATCAATAAATGGTACAATATAGGTCTTATTTTTATAAATAGTGTTTTTACAATTGATTTTGAATTTTGTGTAATTACAGTTATATCCCTGTTGTTGTTTTTTTGCCCTTCAAAATGGTGCTTTTTTATTTTATTTTATTTTTTGTCTTTATACATGTTTGTAGGTCCAATATTACTTATGTCAGTTTAAAATTCTCCATCTACCCTTTTTTTTTTTTTTTTGCACAACGCATAGGAAAAAGAGTGTCGTTTTAGCTACTAATATAGTAATTTCATGATGCCCTTTAGAACGATATTATTTTTTGAGCATCTCTACTCCATCTTTTCTCTTAGTCTTTGTGCATAGCTATTACCCATGTTTTTGTGCACAGTTCTTGACCATTGCCAATATTATTTTGTTTTGTTTCCTTTATTGCCATTTATTCCAATTGGGTCATAGTGAAAACGGTGCCGTTTTGTAAGGTTATTTTTGGTTTTTTTTTTGGGTCCTTGGTAGTGTTTCTTTTCTTTTCCTTGTAGCCGCTCATCTTTATCATTCTCTCCTTTTTTTTTTTTTTTTTTTTTGCCGTTTTGCATCTTAAATTTTGATTTTCTATAGATATGGAAGAATAGAAGAGGGATGTTGAGGAATTTGCATGTTTTATTTTAAAGAAGGCCAAGTACTACATCACAAAAAAGGATTTTTTTTTTAAGCTCTTAGATATACAAAAGAAAAAAAAATTCAAATTTTTCTAAAATTTGTGCTAATTCATGTTTTATTTTTATATGTTTTGGTATTTTGGGGTTTGCACATTGTTAATGGGTCAAACATGGTTTTTATTTCTTAGAAAGTGTTTCAAGGTTGAAAGTATTCAAATTTGTTCCCTTTCTTTTTTGTTCATAAATAGAATTTTTTTTTTTTAATTTGGGTGTTGGATGATAAAGCAATGAACGTTTTATGATTATTTTGTTGTTTGCTATTTGATTTTATTTTTGAAAGCTTTTCTTTGATTATGTTTCTTGATTGTTTATTTCAAAGTCTCATTTTGAAGGCGATAAATTTAGGTTTAGGTTTGACTTAGTTGGTTGAGATTTAAATTAGACTATTCTGTAAATTGGATTTCAATACTTATAATCCAGATTAGTGAATATTAAAAGTATATTTTAAAAAGATTATGTTGCTTTAGCCTATGTTTATGATTTGTTTTTACTTTTTATTTTTATTGTTGTTATTATTATTATTTTCAATTTTTTTAATTTTTTAAAAAAAAATTAGTTCCATGGATTTCCTTATATATATATGTGTGTGTGTGTGTGTATACATATATATATGTGTGTGTGTGTGTATATATATATATATATATATATATATCTATATGAGTATATATATGTATGCGTATACACACACACATACACACACACATATATATACACATATATATATGTATATATATATACACATATATATATATATATATCTTATGTTTGTTCATGGGCCCTTGATATTAAAAAAAAATAATAATAAAAGTTGCAGTGTTTTAGTTCCTATTCCACAATAATTTTTTTCGATATATGTATAATAGTTCTTCTTTTTTCAAAAGTGTGTTAGTGTTATTGTGTTGCCCATGGCCTTGTGTTTGCAATTTTTTTTTAATATTTTTTAAATATGTTTATTGGTCTTTGTTAAGGAACTTGCTTTTGTTACTTAAGAATTTGGTTTGCCTTTCATCATTAATACAACATAGAATTTTTTTTTAAAGCTTTTTTTTTTTTTGTTGATGTATATATTAGTTTTGCTTGCCTATTTAAATGTGATTTATTACTTTATTCATGGGTTCATATATTTACTCATGTCATTAATTAAAAAAAAAATAATAATAAACCTTTTTTTCTTTTTTATATACATATAATAGCTTAAATTAATTTTACTCATTTCATTAGTATAATTGATCTGTTCTCTTCCTTAATTGTTTTTCTTCGCTGCTGATTTATCATTTTTTTTCTCTATGTGTGGTATTGAATTATTGTTGTTTTTATGTATATATTTTTTTATTTTTAATTTGTAGAAAGATTAAATAATAGTTATATAAAAAACTAATTATTAATTTTTTTCTCATTTGTGTTTTGTTAGAATTAGGGGTGAGCATAATTCGGCTAAAACTGAAAAACGGAATCGAACCAAACTGATCAAATAATTCAGTTTGGTTTCAAAATAATTTGATTCGGTTTTGGTTTTTAGTTTGTGAAAAATCAATTAATTCAGTTCAGTTCGGTTTTGAAATAAAAAATCTAAATAAACTGAACCAAAACGTAATAATAAAGCATAGTCGTTTTATTTTATGGTGTTAATGTATTCTAAACCTAAAACCTATTTAGTTGATTTCTTCTACCGCTGCTCTCTCACTCTCACATCTCTCTATTTCTTTCTCATCTTATTCTTACTATCTAACTCAGTGGACAGTGCCTTTTGCTCACCATTTCTTGTGTATCTACTTCATCAAATCTAAAACACTGGCTTGATTCTTTTCTATTTGCCTCGATCTATTTATAAATCAAAGCTAACTATCATCAAATCGAAAATATTAGCTTGCTGCCTCTTTTCATTTCTTTTTTTTTGCTTATTGTTTCTTCGCTCATTTCTTTTGGTTTTGTGCTTGTTTTTTTTTTTTTTTTTGTGTCTTTTGGTAGTAAAGGTGGGATTTGGACTGTTTTTTTTTTTTTTTGAGATCAATTTTTGGATCTTTTCCATTTTTGGATTCAGAGAAGCTCAATAACAAGAACTTCATACCCCCATTGTAAGAAAAAATTATCCTTTATGTTAATAATTAATATGATTTTACATATAATCTCTATTTCTTTTTTCAGTAATTTTTCTTTTCTTTTCTCTCCTTTTGCTTGTATTTTCATTGATCAATAAAAATTTGAATAATTAGTTTATATCAATTCTGAAAATTTGGGGTAAGATTTATCATTTGTTGTCGATATTTGTACAATTACTAATCTATTTGGCAATTAACTGGTATATGAAAATTTAAATTTAAATTTTCAGACTAACAATTTAAGAAAAATAAGAAAATAAACAAGTCAGTAGTCACTTTGAATCTTTGATAATGTTACTGTGCAATTACTTTATGATAACTAAAAGGAAAATTGAGCAAATTAAAAAAAAATAATAATCTAGTTCTCTATAGGTTGTTAGATTTGCCATGAATGTTTTCCATCTTGTGAACTTGAATTTAAATTTAATTTCTAGTAAATAATATATTAATTATTGAATAGATATATTAGTAATAAATTAGAAATATGCACAGCTATGCAATAAAAAGAGTTAAAAAAATTTAAGCTGAAATATATAAATTGGATTGTAGTTGATTTTTTAGAAATAGAAAGAGATACAAATAATACTAGTACAAAAAATATAACAAAAATAACATAAGAAATTTATTTTCAATTAAAATTAACTAATATAAATTACCATGTAATATGTTTTGTGTTTTTGTTCTTGTTTTATATAAAGTAACATTTTTTTTTAATATTTTCTTTAGATGTTAGACACGCAAGAAAAGAATGTTGATAGCAATATTGAGACATCAAATTCAAATGTTCAGCCTTCAAATACAATTGATGCTTTATCATCAATGAAGAGAAAGACAATGAAACCAAGATCTCAAGTGTGGGACCACTTTCAAAAAATTGACGATGGTATGGGTGCTTTAAAAAAGCTAAGTGTCTTTATTGTGATAGAGAGTCTTGTTGTGATTCAAAAAAAAAATGGTACTTCATCACTCAAGAATCATATGCATGCATGTATGAAAAACCCACATAATTCACAAACCCAACAATCATTATTGTCTTTGTAGTCGGATGCAAATTGTCAAGAGGTTGAGAGTAATATTAGGATGGGTGCACTTAGTAGTTGGAAATTTGATCAAGATGCAATTTGAGAAGCACTTGCATACATGATAATCGTTGATGAGCTCCCATTTAAATTTGTGGAAAGGGAGGGGTTTAAAAGACTTATGGCTCGTGCATGTCCTAGGTTTAGAATTTCATCTCGATGGACAATTTCACGAGATTGCTACCAATTATACCTAGATGAGAGGTTGAAATTGAAGTCTTATTTGAAAAAAAAATTGTCAATGAGTTAGTCTTACCATGGATACTTGGATATCATCACAAAAAATTAATTACATGTGCATTATAGCTCGTTTCATTGATCATGAGTGGAGGTTGCATAAAAAAATTCTTAATTTTTGTCTGGTATCTAGCCATAGAGGTGATTGCATTGGCAAGGCAATTGAAAACTATTTGCTTGATTAAGGGTTGAATAATGTGTTTACAATCACAGTAGATAATGCTAGGTCAAATGATACATCCATTGCTTTCTTGAAAAAGAGCATGTTAAATTGGGGGAGTAGTGTGTCAAAATGCAAACAACATCACATGAAGTGTATTCCACATATAATTAATTTGGTGGTTTCTGATGTCTTGAAAGATGTAAATCCTCTGGTGAAACGAGTGAGGGATGTTGTTAGATATGTTAGGAATTCCCCCGCTAGAATTAAAAAATTTAAAGAGTGCATAGAATAGGAGGGCATAGAGTGCAAGAGCTCATTGTGTCTAGATGTGCATACTAGGTGGAATTCTACCTATTTGATGTTAAAAACTGGTGAAAAATTTGAAAGAGCATTTGATAGGTATGAAGAACAAGAATCAAATTATAAGGCTGATTTAGGAGAAGATGGAGTGCCATGTTTCATTGATTGGTCTTGTGTTAGACGAATGACACAATTATTGCAACATTTTTATGAGCCCACATTGCGTATTTTGGGTTCATTATATGTCACTTCCAATTCATTTTTTTAGTGAGATTAGTGATTTATCTTGCATTTTAAATGAGTGGAAAAACAGTGCAAATTTAAAGGTAAAAGTGATGAGTGATTCAATGAAAACAAAATTTGACAAGTATCGGGGGGATCTAGAAAAAATAAATAAACTCATATTTTTTGCTAATGTTCTTAACCCTCATGATAAGTTTGAGTATATGGAGTACTCATTTTGTGAAATGTATGGTGCTGAAAATGGTGTAAATTTATTTAAAAATGTAAAAGATGAACTTTTTGAGTTGTTTAATGAGTACAAAAAAGATGAACTTTTTGAGTTGTTTAATGAGTACAAAAATATGTACCAGCCCGATAATGACACCACAAGTGAGAGCAATCTTTTTTAACTCTTCTTCTACTTTTGCTAATAGTGAAATAATAAATAAAAAACCAACATCTGTCTTAAAGTCTAGATTTAAAAAACAGATGATGGAGAATGAGGTTAGTGGATATAGGAAAAATGAATTAGAAATTTATCTAAATGAATCTATCATAGAAGAAATGGAAGATATTGATATATTAAAATGGTGGAAACTTAATTCTGAAAGATTTCCTATCCTTTTATGAATGGCTTGAGATGTGTTGGCGATTCCTATATCTATTATTGTTTTGAAGTCTGCATTTAGTACTAGTGAAAGGGTTCTAGATGTATTTAGGAGTTTTTTGACTCATAAAATTGTTGAAGGTTTGATTTGTGCACAAAATTGGCTTTAAGAATTGAGATAGCAAATATGTGTTGAAGAATAATTAAAGGAGATAGAAAATTTGAAAATTTTACTTTTTATTTTTGTTATATATTTTTCTTTTTAGTATTTACTGCAATTGTAATATTTTTATATTGTATTTTAGAATTGCCAAATGTAGGAATTGGACCTGCTTTATCGAGCACAAACTAGCCTTGATTTGAGCTTTGTTAATATTTTTGGTATAATTTTTGTCAATTTCACTGTTTTATGTTTATTTTTATTTCTCTTGCACTTTTGTTGCACTTTTTAAAATAAGTAATTGCATGAATTTCAATTTTGGTTTCAGGTGCTTAATGTTCTTCTCCTTTTTTCGTATTCAAGTCAAGTGTGGTATCATGCTGGTGCTGATTTTCTTCTGATTCATGGAGTAGTTGAATTTTTCATTGAATAGCTTGTTTACCTACTTTTTTTTTTTAATTAATTGACCTGTTGTACTTTTTATTGGACACTTTTTATGCTTGTATTATCATTTGCTTTATTAAATAAAAGTGTGTGTGAGTTCCCAACCAAAATTAACAAGTCAAATATTTTCTACATATATGAAGAGAATGTCTTTGGTTTGGGAACATGTAAAAATAAAAAAAAAAATTAATAGCACATTTATATCAATAGGCAAAGTGTTAAAATAATTATGAATAAACTTAAATTTAGAAAAATTAACAATAACAATGAATAGGCCCAAAAAATATGGTCAAACCCATTATGTTTATTAAATTGAGCCCAAAAAATAATGTCAAGCCCATTAACCAGCCCAAACTGAATTGCCCAACCGAACCAAACCAATTATTTTGATTAGGTTTAACTTTGGTTTTCTCTAAAATTTGGTTTCAGTTCGGTCTTATATTTTTCTCTTTTCAGTTTATTTAGTTTTATTGGTTCGGTTCGATTTGGGAATTGAAACAACAAATGCTCACCCCTAGTTAGAATTATATCTTATTTTATTTGATAGTTCTTTTTAAATTTGTTTATATTCTCCATACAGCTGTATACTTTTGCAAACACTGAATTTCAAAAATTATTATCCAAAATGTATTTTAACTGATACAATTAATTATTATGAATGCTTTTTATTATTTGTTGCACGAAGTAATTATAAGGCACAAAAAAAATACTGAAATAATCATTTAAGGTAAAAAAAAAAAAAACTTATTTGTTATGTGTATAATTGTTTTGTTATTTTGTTGTAACTTTAACAAATAAGAATATAATTATGCATCATTAATATTGTAGGTCTCTGGATGTATCAAAGGGGCATGCTGCATTTTATGAAGAATATTTTCTCTCTTATCTTTTACAAACAATGTAATTTCCATTTCAATACTTAATTAGTAAAATATAAGTTATATTAGTGATGCTTAAAATTTTTAATTACTACAATATTTTAATTATCTTTAATTTTGATGAATTAATTTTATATTATAGTGAAGTCTCATTTTGAAGGCAATAAATTCAGATTTAGGTTTGACTTAGCTAGTTGAGATTTAAATAAGATTGTTCTATAAATTGGATCTCAATACTTATAATCCAAATTAATGAATATTAAAAGTAAATTTAAAAAAAAAAATTATGCTACCTTAGCCTAGTGTTTATAATTTATTTATTGTTTCTTATTTTTATTATTGTTATTATTATTATTTTTCTCATATTTATTGGCCTTTTTTAGGGGATCTTCTTTCCTTGCTTGTACAGTGGTGCTAACTAGCTGCTTGATTCTGCAAAGTGAGTTTCTTATTCTAATTTTAAAGTTTTGGCAACTGTTTATATTGAATTATTTTGCTTTTAAAATTATTATTCTTATTTAGTCTCTGTCTTAATTATTGTTCTTATTTGGTCTTTGACGAAGACTGAAATTCGAATTATATCTGTTTTTTTAAATAACTTTCAAATTTTATGAACATGTTTATATATATCCTACTTTAATCTCTTTAAGATTTTTTTTGAAAGAAATTTAAATATAATATATATGGTTTTGTTTTACAACTCAATCCACTTTTCATCTCTTAATCCATTTTCTTTCTCAAAAATTTTCCCCTTCAATCAAATATGGTTTTAATTAAGTGAGATGTTGTGGTTTGTTTGACATTTTCAGCTATCATTTGAATGTAATTATAGTCAATTACCTATACTTAGAATTGTTTAATTTGACTTTTTTGTTATTCAATACTCGATATTTTATAATTTTTTTAATTGAAATCTTTAGATTTTACTATTAAATAAAACATGATAAATCTTTTGAAGTATTCTTTTATTTCAAATGTGATGGGTTGTAAATGATATTTACTGAAAGAGTCCTGCTTGAATTGATTTTTTTAAAGGGGCAATTTTATTGTTGCATTCTGGAAGTGAGGTTGATTAAATCATTTTTTAGTTTTTATTTTTATGAACTATAGTGGATGATTTTTAAATTGAAGGTTTTTCTTTTTTGGTTAGGTTTGAATGATATAAGTGTTGAGTGAATATGATTATTGTGATTGTTACTAAGATTTGGCTTTTTAAAATTTTTTCAGTTCATTGGTAAAAACATTATGTTTGTTGATTTATGCATGAAGATAAAATTATTTCTGATTAAATTGCCATGTATCCTTTGCTATTTTCAAAAGACAAAGTTTAATTATTATTTTTTAAATGGATTATATACATGCATTTCATAAATTAATATATTTTAGCTTTATATTAAATTAGATTTCTGACATTCACATATGGTTTAGTCTTGATAATCTATTAAATTGGTAAATGAATAATTAAATATAAATTGGTAAATGAAAAGAAATATTATTTATATATATTTAATTTTTTATATCAAACTATATTATATGTAAAATTAATTAAAGTTGGTAGGCATTTGCATATTTGAGTTATTAATTATTTATCAACTCAAATATGCAGACGTCTCCTTTTTTTGACATATTTTTCTTATAATATAGTGGTTATTGTTTTCTTTAATGAACATGTGTGTTATAATGCATTTATTAGGTTCTTTTTTATTTTTTTTACTAATTTGTGGTAAAAAATTAATACTTATTTTCTAGTAAAATTAAATGACGTGAACTATAGAGTGAACAATAAAAGCTATACTATAGAGTAAGCAATAAAAGCTATGTTCTTATTAGATTGAACTAATGACAAATTCAATTAGACAATCAACTTCGTTTATAATTCTATTTTCATATATTTAGCAAATAAAATTTTTACTTCTATTTTGAGAAAGAGGTATTGACTAGAAATTTTTTTACGATTCTTTGTTTATTTCTCAGATGTAAGTACTTATTTATAATATTTTTGAAAAAAGTTATAAATTTGGTAGTTTAAGATTGTTAATTGAGATTTCAATAAGTATTTTATTTTGTAGGTTACAATTGTTTGTGTAAATATATATTATTATGTCTTGAATTTATCATTAAGTTAGAATATGTAGTAGAAATGAAACGATATTTAAATGAAGAGGAACATAATATATAGTCAAAGAATTCATCTTATGCAATATAATATATATATATATATATATATAAACTATAATAGCTTTTTAAAATTAATTGAGGGTTAAACCTTAAAAAAAAAATTGAACAAAAAAATAATGAATTTATTATTATTTTCTCACTTCAGTATATTTGCATAAGATAGATTCTTTAGCTCTGTACTTTTTTTTTCTTCATGCAAGTATTTGCATGTTCAGGAAACTAATGTCGGACGAAATTAATTAAATCAACTTTCTTTATGATTCTATCTTTTTATATTAATTAAATAAAATAACTGCTTTGGTTTTGAGAAAGAGACACTAACTACAAGTCTTTCTATGCTTTTGTATTTCTTTCTCACAATTGAAGCATTTATTTATTTTAGTTCTTAGAAATGTTATGAATTTATTAATTTAGTATGCTAATTGAGTTTTTTTAGGTCCTTTAATTTGTACATTATAATTACTTAGTATAAATATATATTAATGTGGTGTTTAATATGCCATTAAGTTTAAGTATGTAGAAGAGGTGAAGAAATAAATTAATGAAAAGGAAATATAATAGTCGAAGGATTCATAATTTGAAAAGATTTTAAAATACTTTTATTTTAAATAGATTTTTTTTAAAAAAAATGTACAAATAATTGACAAATTTTAAATTAACCAACCTTACGTATAAATGAATATTTTATTGTTACTTATAATCTTTCTTAATATTCTTAATTGTTGAATTTAAAAAAATTATTTTGCAGCAAATATTATATTAAATAAGCCTATTATTTTGAAATTATTAACTTTATTTTTAAAAAAAATGTATATAAATATTAAACTTAATATTTAATTTTTTTTTAAAAAACTTGCTTTTTTTTTTTACTTTTATTTTGCTTTTTAAAAAACAATTTTATCCCTATTATTTATAGTTAATTTAGTATTAGTTTTTCTGATTAATTAATTTTTTTTTTCTAACGTTTGTAGGTTATCAGGCATTTTGTTCGATTGTTCTTTCTTCTCCAATTATTTTGTTTCCTGCTTCATATTACTTATTATTATTTTATATGTCTTATTATTATTTTTTTTTTATCTATACCATTTTGTCTAATTTTTTTTTCTTTCTTTCATGTTTTTATTTAAATTGTTTGATCTTCATTTATGTGGTATTTGTTAGGCCATAAGTTATTTTGTGTTTTTTTATTCTCTTTGTTAAGTTTTTTAAAGTTTTTATTTATCAGTGTTGCACGTGCAATTGTTTTATTTGATCTTTATGATTTGCTGCCAAAAGTAATTTGTGTGGTTTTTGATTGTCTCTTTTGTCTAAAATCATTTTTTACAATTTAGTGGTTTTAATTTTGTATAATATTTTTTTTTTTTTTTTTTTTGTGCCTTGAACCTGTTGTTTGATTTTGTATTTCATAAAATTCATTTTCCTCTATATTAGTTGATTATTATATGTAGGTTCAGAATATGATAAGATTTGTTGAAATATTCCATTTTCCTTTGCATATATTTAATTTTTTCTCTTGATATGTTTTTTATTGTTATTTCAGTCTTTTATTTATCATTTTTAACCTTTTAATTTATCTTCATGTTTCTTTTTTGTAATAATGCGTAAATTAATTTCTAAACATATCTAAGTTATATTGCTTGTCTATATTCTTTGACCTTTTTTAAGTCATAATATTATATTTTCTGATCCAGAAATAATTTTAATTTAAATATAAGTCATGGTATTAAGTTTATCTATTGCATTTAATAAATTCTATTACTTCCCATTTTGTTTCATAATTACGTATACAGTAATAATACTTTCAATTGTCTTAAAATATAATTTTTTTCCTTTGCATTAAATGCAGTGGTTGTCAACTTTCTTTATTTTTTCCCTTCTTTTTACCATACCTATACTTTTTTTAAAATTTTTTTAAGTAGTAACAGTGTAATTGTTAAGTTAAACTTACCTCGCTGCCAATATTTTTTTTTAAATTAAATCCTTTTATATATTTGCCCCGGTCCTAGCATTTAATGCTTGCTTGATATGTACAATTGCCTACTACTTTACCTCTTTTTGCTCTTTTATACGAGACTCTACTTATAAATAAAGCTAATCTTAGTAGCAGTTAATGATATTTGTTTTTTGGATTTCTTCTTTAAAGTAGCTTGCTTTCTTTATTTCTTTCTTTTTATTGTTGTCTCCAAAATTAATCTTCATTTAAGGCATTAGTATCACACACTCTCTCTCTTTTCCACTTTTTTTGCATTATATTTTGCTATTATTAATTATTTTCTATATATTTTATCATCTTCATTGCTTATTTCATTCTTTTAAAGTAGCAAATTTATAGTATATAATTTATAATTTATAGCTGAAAGTTTGTGATAATTCCTAATTTTTATATATTTGTTTTTTATGTGGTGCTTACCCTTATTTTATTATTCTTTAGATATTTAATGTTATGATATTATCTATAAATGCATATTTGGTGTTGTGAGACCTCGCTCGAACACTTGTCCGATCTGCTAAGTAGGATCGAAATGCTTATTTGGGTTTGAACTTATGGTGGAATCATTGGATTCAAATTGGTTAATTTTGAAAAGAATTTCCACCTTAATTTTATTTTATTTAGAAAAAGATTAAGAGAAAAACCCAATTTGACTCCAATTAATATCCCAAAAGAGAAGATCACTAGCCTCAAAACCAAAGAGGATTCGGCGACTAGATTTTCGGTTTATTGTAAGAAATTTAGTTTGGCAATTTTAATATAAAATGACTTAAAATAAATTTCATGAACAGTTTATATAATGCATGAATAATTATATAATGCATGAATAAAAAAACATTCATTCAAAGCAATAAAGCAAATAAAGTAAAGGAATTAATTTTACAATTTAAACCAAAATAGGGGATACTTCTTATAGTCCTTATGGGTTTTAAGGAAGTCACACATTTCCCAAAATAATTACAAAGCAACAAATAAAGAAAAATAGAAATAAAACCAACATCATAATAAAGAAAACAAACTAAAAACAAATAGCATAAAGAAAAAGAACTAATTCATAAAAGAATATACAAGAGAAGGATTATTTCTTATTTAAATTAGATTTGATGCTTTAAATAAGCAAGCCTACGTATCCCTTTGAATGGGAATCAAAATCCATGTAGTTCACCCTTCTTACGAATGGGTTAGTTTAGCCTAGCCATTTTATCATGTTTCAGTTCATTGATTGAAAGGTGGGTTGATTGATTACCAAATTGTTAATTAGGTCAAGTTTTAATTAACAAGTCGATGCAACAATTCAAATCGCTTACCAAGTTAACTAGATTATATTCTAATCAAAATGCTTCAAAATAATGAAAGAAAATGATAAAACATGCAAAGCAAATAAAATGATAAATGAAAAGAACAAACTAAGCAATCCTAAGGGAAAAATAACAAAACAAACAAAACAATATAAAGCAAAAGAAAAACTAAAACAAAACAAAACAAAACAAGAAAATAATAATAAAAAAATACCATAGGAAGATGAGACTTGGGGATGTAGGGTGGATGAAGTGGTCGACCGGATCACAATTCCACCTTCTCAGCTAGGCAAAACGACAACCTTAAAAGGGAGACTCGAACGGTGTTATTGGGACCTTCTCGGACTAATTTAAGGAGAGCTACCTCGAAACAACCACCTAAATAAAATAAAATAAAATTTTAAACTAAAAAGTTTGTTCCTTTCAGACCAAACTTTAAAAATATTGATTGCTTTGAAATCAATTAGTTTGATTAAGCAATTCTGAGTGTGAAAATGAGGTAGGGAGGTTTAGCTTTTATAAGGAGAGAGTTGGGAGCAAAAATGATGAATTTTCGATGTGGGATTCACTTCCCAAGGCAGAAAACCACATAGGAGACTTCGAGAACCATACATGGAGGCTTCTAGACTACACAGAACACACGTGGTAAGTGCATAGGACCTGTGCAGTTTTGCAAGGCCTTTGCCATTTCGCACAGGCTTTGTGTGGTCACAAACTATCCTGTGTGGTCCCTGTGGGTCCGTATGCTATTTTTTACTCCGTTCTTGACTGTTTCTGATCCGATTTAAGCCCGATTTGATTCTACTGGTTTGTAATCGAGTGCTAGTTGTCTAGAGGTGCAAATTTAAGGGTTCACAGCTACCCGCTCATTAGAATTATCTTGTCAAAAGGCAATTTTGATGATAGTGAACCTGGGGATGGAAAAAAAATGAACCAAAGGGATGTCTAACTAGGATTAAGACATATTTGGAGGAAAGACATGGTTGATTTTTATAGATAAAGGATAGATGGAAAAGGAAACCATAAAAATGTTTAAGTGATCATTACTAAACGTTTATGGGTGAAGTTTCAAAAGAATTTTGATAAAAGGGCAAGGGTAGGAACCATATAGATATCTAGGTGATCGTTACTAGACATTTATGGGTAAAAAGAGGTTTTATCAATGGCTATCGGTCTAGCCTTGAAGTTGGATGCGAGAATGGTCTTGGTGAATTTCAATTAAGGCTATCTATTCAGCTTTAAGGTTAGAAGGTAAAGATAATATAGGGAAATCTCAATCAAGGATATCTGTTCGGCCTTAATGTTGGAGGTAAAAAGATGTTTTGGGATAAATCTCAAGCAAGGCTATCTATTTCGGCTTTAATATTAGAGAATTTAAATCAAGGCTATCTGTCTGATCTTAATATTAGAGATAAAGATGATTTGGGAAAATCTTAATCAAGGTTATCTGTTTAGCCTTAATGTTAGAAGTAAAGATGATTCAGGGAAAATCTCAATCAAGGCTATCTGTTTGGCTTTGATGTTAAAGAATAAAGAAGATATGGGGAAATCTCAATTAAAGCTATCTGTCTGGCCTTAATTCAGAGAATTTAAATTAAGACAATCTGTCCGGCCTTAATGTTGGGTAAATCTCAATCAAGGCTATCTGTTCAGCCTTAATGTTTAGAGAATTTAAATCAAGACTATCTGTCTGGCCTTAATATTGGGTAAATCTCAATCAAGATTATCTGTTCGGTCTTAATATTAGAGATAAAGAAGATTTGGGGTAAATCTGGTAAAAGTAATGGTTCCGGTCTATTTTGGAAAGTCTAGCTTGATGTCTGGTTAGTTTTGAGACATTTCTAGTAGGAATGATGATGACCCTATCTGGTAGGAATCGACGAAGAGATGATATTGTCTGATAGGAATAATGACGAACCTGTCTAGTAGGAATCAACAAAAAGATGATCCATTTTG
>CANTUT010001058.1:0-145000 GCA_947687605.1 Reutealis trisperma | reverse complement strand
AGGATTAATTTGATTTTGGCAGAAAGTGATTAATTAATTAATTAAAAAGATTAATTAATTAATTAATTGAGTGATTAATTTTAATTAAAAAAAGAGTTTTAGTTAATTAAAAGATTAATTAACTTAGTTAGGATGAGATAATTAATTAATTAAAAAGATTAATTAATTAATTAGAGAGTGATTGGAGAGAGAAAAAGAGAGGAATTAGTAGATAACCATCAATACTAATTCAAGAGGTGTGTAGAAATGAGAAATTGAGGGAGGTATTTATAGGAAAAGTGGGTGAGGGTAGTTTGGGAAGTAGAAAAGTGAAAAGACTAAAAAGGTAGAGTTAGAAAAAGCCAAAAAATTAGATAGGGGCATTTTGGAAACAGTAAAAAGAGCAGTGGGACCCATGCCACTGGAGGAGTCAGCGGCGCAATCGGCCTTCTGGTGGTGCTGCCGGTGCCAGCCTCTCAGATAGCTGGTGGTGCCACCAACTGCTCTGGCGGCAGATGACGTAGCTCTTTTTTTTTTTTTTTTTTCTTAGAGATTGATTGGTATGGAGTTTAGGAAATTTGGATGTCTGGTAGCAATGTAATTGAAGGGTAAAAAATTTTCTTTCAGGGGTACTGCTCCCAAATCCCCGCCTAGTAACAGGCTAGCGGGACCGCTGTAATGGCTCCACGTAGTGCATTAAATTTAGCAGGTGCTAAGGTTGCGGTTGGATGATGAGGGTGCAAAATTGAGGGTTCACAACACACACACACACACACACACACATATATATATATATAAACATTTTCTTTTCCTATAATTTATTAGGACCTCATCTTCAAAAATCGAACTTTGGCATACCAGACAATGAGTGCAATCATTGTGGAGCATTGTTTTGGTTGGTTGAATGCACAAATGACTCAATAAATAGTGGGAAAAAATATACTAATTGTTGCAAAAAAGGTAAAATAAAACTTCCTCTATCACAATAAACTCCACCTTTTCTTGATACTTTGTTGAATCCTTATGGAGTTCCATTGTCTTTAAAATTTAGAGAAAACATAAGACTTTATAATGCTATGTTTGCTCTTTCATCTATGCGAGGAAAAATAAATTATGATATAAACAAAAGACTAGGACCATATGTATTTAGAATATGTGGACAAAATCATCATTTAATGGGCTCATTATTGCCTTCTGATGGAGAAAATCTTAAATTTGCTCAATTATATATATATGATACACAATATAAAGTTCATAATAGAATATATGGTAATGACACTCATAAATCAATAAATGAAACTATTATTTTAGGTCTTATAGAATTGTTTGACCAATATAACCAAATAGCAAAATCATTTAGGATGGTACGAGATAGATTTCATAAAAATGCTTTCCTTTCTATTAAATTGAAATTAATTGGAAAAAGATCTCAAGATAGTTTACAATATAATCTTCCATCATCTTCTAAAATTGCAGGATTAATAGTAGGGGATTTTGGTCTATTTGATAAAGAAAAAGATATAATTATTGAACATAAATCTGGAACTTTAAAAAGAATTAGCAATTTACATCCAAGTCTTATGGCAATGCAATGTCCAATTTTATTTCCTCATGGTGAAGATGGTTACTCAATAGATATTAAATATGTTACGTTGCATTTAAACACAAATTCTCCTAAAAGATTTGTTACCATGCATGAATATTATGCTTATAGAATACAACAACGTCATAGAGGGGGGAAAATCTATTAAGAGATGGCTGTTTATTTCAACAATTTATAGTAAATGAATTTTCATGTGTTGAAGAAGAAAGATTTGACTGTATAAGACGAAATAAAAAAGAATTAAGATCTGAAATATATTCTTAAATAAAAAACACTATTCGTCATGGAACAATTAATTCTAATGATGTTGGAAAATCTATAGTTACATTACCATCTACTTATATCGGAAGTTCTAGATATATGATTGAACATTACCACGATGCTATGGTTATATGTAGATTTTATGGCCATCCTGATTTATTTATAACATTTATATGTAATCCATTATGGAATGAAATAAAAAAGCATGTTGGATTATATACCTGGATTAAAACTAGAAGATAGGCCTCATATTGTATGTCGCATTTTAAAGAAAAAGTTAACAAATTAATTGATGATTTCAAAAAACATCATCATTTTGGTAAAGTTATAGTTTTATTATACATTGTTGAATTTCAAAAAAGAGGATTACCTCATATTCATTATTGATTATGGTTGCACAGAGATGATAATGATAGCAGTATGTGCTCTAGGAGCCATATAATAGTTATGTAATAGTAGATATTTATTCCCAATGACATAATAAATTTATTCATAAAGTGAAAAGGGTTTCATATTATTGAATGTAGTCCTTATGTATTTGTAAGAGGATCTATTCTCAAGTGTTGAGAATATGGGAGACAGATCGCTTTTGTACAAATATTTTAAATATGTTTATGGTCATAGGATTAATGACTGGGCATCATTAATTTCGAAAGACCATCACTTTTGTTTATTTTCTATAATTAGTATGTGATACGGATGATTATAAAGGTAGTAAGTCTCATGTTACTTGACATGTGATGTCGATACAAACACGTGGATATTTATAAGATGAATAGTCAAACTATGACGTTAGATGATAATAATATGTGGTTTTACTACTTGTCAATTATTTATTATCTAGGTCATAATAGTGCATATAATCCTTTGACTTGAGGGATACTATATCTCAAACATAGGTAGTTAGGATTTATTGCTGCTTACATAGACGTACTATTCAGATACAGATATATGACATGTGATAGTTCTAATTTATTATGTGTGGAGGTAAGTGATAGCCAAGATAGAATTCATTACCTTGAGTAAACGAGGTTAAGATCCTATGCTATTTGGTTATTCTTGATAACTAAAGTTTCTGGCTAGAATATAAAATTCATTAGAAAGAGTTTCTAGTAGAAATCAAATCTCATTAAGAATTGGAACCAAGATACTGACATAGAATTGAGGCACATTAGGGTTTGACATAAACCATTACCCTAGCCAAGATTGAGATCTTTAATGAAGGGATTCTAGTGCATGATAATTTACGATGGTCCATGTGGTGTTTAAAGTTATCAACTATAAACATTCATTTCCAATTAGGTAGCTGTAATATGGAATACTAGTTGTCACTCACAACTTGTTGGACTAAGTGTGAAGTGGGAATTTCACATTAGTAAAGAAAAATGTTTTCACATTCCCACTGCTAATTAGACATGAACCTAGAATGTCACACACCCAATAGTAATCACCTTCCAAGTGTAAAATGTTTACCATAATAATTAATCAAAGTGTTTAATTAATTGATTAGTGGTAAAATAATTAAACATGTAATTAAATTTACAAGGACCCTAACATATCCTGATGTTAAATCTATAAAGGTTTCGATTCAATTAAATCTTAATTTGTATACGATGCAAATGAGAAAGATTAAATTGAAAATGATTTGGACTAAACCAAAGACTTAATTTTAAGCTTAGTGAAAATCCTAAACACATGAGATGTGGCCTAAACCCATATGTGATATAGAAAAGAGACAATTTAGGGGTTAGAGAAAATTCACTATTTATAAGCCCATGTAATGTGTTTAGGGGTTAGAGAATTTTCTACTAAGGTTAAAATTATAATTATATCTTTTAGCTAATGGAAATGTCCATTTTACCCCTAAAGGATAAAATGGTCATTTCACCATTTGAAGAAGCAAAGTCCACCTTTGCCCCTTCATCAAATGATGAGCTAAAAGGGTGTTATGGTCTTTCTGAAGACTTAAGGGTTAAGTCTTAGAAATGATATAAAAGCTATGAGTTTTTATGTTGAAAAGTAGAGTAAACATCATTTTTTTAGTTGAAGCAATTTTGAAGAGAAAGAAGTTGAGAGAAAAAGAAAAGAAGAAATAGTTACTTCAAGTTTTCTTTTAATATCCAATTCTTTTCTTAGTTCTTTGTGAAAGAACAAAATTGCTTGTGATTTGAAAATGAGTTTATTCTAAAACAAATTAAAGAGGAACCTTAAATTCCTAAAGGTTTTTGAGGAGGATCTTGAATCTAAATTGGGCAATCATGAGAGAAATTCAAGAACACCAAAGAAACCAAATGGAAACTTGAAGGTGAGCTAGGTGTGGATGATCTAAAGGCTTCACATTTGGGAAGCTCTTTATTAAAGAAAGAAGGAACCTCCAAGAGGTAATGTGATTACTCTTTATTCTTCTTTCTATGTATAAGTGTTTTAAACACAAATTAATTGAATTGCTTGAATGAATTTTGGACCAAAATAGATGAAGTGAAAATTTAAAATGTTTAAAATTTCACCCCACCACCTTGCTTTCGCTACGTTTGGCTTTACCATTCCTTCAATTAGTATCAGAGCCACTTAATTTCTATGTAAAACCTTTGTATATGTTGTTTTAGAGGTTTTGATTTGGTTGAAAATGAGTTGTTGCACAAATATTGTGCTCTCAAACATAGAATTCACGCCTGAGAATCAAGAATCAATGCCGTGATTGGCATATCACGACCGCGAAAATGATGTCGCACCCTTGCCCAAGTGAATCAGAACAAAAGTTGTTCATGTCAGTTTAGAGAATAGCGACCGCGATTCAAGTTTCGCGGTGCGAAATCCATATTGTGGTTGTGTCTCGATTTTCATTATGTCTGTACCCAACTTTAATTTTTTCCAAAATTGTTTTGGATTTATTTTACAATCAAATAAATTTCTATGACTTAAAATATGATTTTAATCCATAGAAACATTGAATATATGATATACAAAATGAATTTTTTAGAAATGTTCCAAAATTTGGAAATGTTTTAATGATGAACATATCTATAAATGCAATTGTTATATATATATGTTTTGTTGTTGTTTGAGAGGCATGGATGATTGATCATGTATTTGGAAACCATAATGTATGATTTTTTATGTGGACATGTAATAGTTAATTTTATTCTTTGATGGGATGTAATTAAATGTTAATTACTAATTTAGGTTGTAAATTTATTTCATTGAGCCTATAAGCTCTTTTACTTTTGTAATCACACCTTGGAATGCCTAGATTACTAATGTATATATGGAGATATAGAGATGCAAGAACAAGAAGAGGTTTAACCCATAAAGATGCCTAGTGGAAGCATGAAGATATAAGTGTTGTAATTTCATGTTTCTAATTTGTTTAACCTAAATCTATAACTCATTCCTTATGGCTGAGAAATGGGGCCATAGTAATCCATGATCATACCTATGTGTATGTTGTCCATTTTATGAAATATATATATGATATATATGAATGCATGAGATGTATGTTTAAAATGAATAATGTGCAAAGTGAGCCTAATCTATAAAGCCCGAAAATCTTCCAAAGAAAACATCAAGTCATGGTTTTGCATTGGAGTAATAATTCAAGAAAATTCAAACACTTATGTCATCGGTTATGGATACATAGCAGTGATATATTTAGTTTGAATATTTTCTTGAAGTTATTGTTAAGCATCTGATGTTATGAGTATAGGATACGTTGTACGTCAATAACAACAATGTGTATCTGAGACATATAATGTTCTAATCATTATACTTACTAGTCCAATGGGTTTGACTTGACTAGTGTGAAAAGCCAATAATGATAATGTGTATCTAAGGTTAGAAACACTAGGAACTAGATTGATTGAGCCTCACAAAGAGTTATGATGAATAAGTGTTGTTCACTTGTTAGATATCAAAATTCCAATAACGACAATGTCTATCTGAGGAATTTATGATAATCTAATAAGAATTCAATCACCTACTAGAAATTCACCCCAATGGGATTTTCATTTTTTATTTGGAAGTATAAGATTCGCCAAATTAGTAGGATTACCATTTTGATTAAAGGCCAAATCATTATGGTCGCTACATAATTACATAAGTTATTAATCTTGTTATTTTCTACATTTTGATAATATGAAATTGACAAACCCACCTGTGAATATATTTGATTCTTTTAGGCTCATAGGGCCTATATTTATGGTCCTTACATTTGAGTACATAGTGTATGTATTCAACTTGATTTGTTCTTGGTCTTTTAGAGAAAACACTACTCCAAAGGAACATATCACTCTAAGTGCAATGGAAACAAAATATTGGATGAGGTTGATGCTATATGATTGTTTTATAAGTCAAAGATTGCAAAACAACATATGAGCATAACAAAACTCCAAGTAATTATGCATCATCTACAAGAGTTGTATGATGAATATAAATACATTGATTAATATAAGATATTAAGGTAGTTATTTTGTTTGAATATGAAGAAAATTATAAAGAAAGAAAAAGGAAAAGAAAAGAAAGAAAAAGGAAAGGAAAAGAAATTATAAATGAAGAAAAGAAGAAAGTGTTTCCTCTTAATCTTCATAACTTTATTTTTCTTTGTCTTCTCCATATTTTTCATTCTTGTTCTTATTCTTACTATTCAACTAGAGTAAGAAATTAGAGAAAAGAAATCAAATAAGAAATGTTTCATCTTTAATTTCTTGTTCTTCTATTTTTCTATCTAATATTCTTTATGAAAGAATTTGAATTGTTAGTAACCTCTTTTATTTCTTACTAATTTTATTTAAACTAAATTTGGAATTAGTTTCATGTGATGATTAAATTCATTAAATAACTAGAGAGTCTAGATGTTTTGATAAATAATAATTTTCAAATAGTTTAATTCTTCAAATTCATTCTAAATTTTCATTAGATGGAAAATGCACTTTAATGTAATAGAAAAAGTTTCTATTATAAATCCTAAAAGGAAAATTGCAAGGGACAAGTCCATAGGTAATGTTATAGTTAACAAAAGAAAATATTTCTATTGTCAATATTATGAATATTGGAAAAGTAATTGTTCTAAGTATTGATAATACTAAAGGGCAAAGAGAAGGATAACCTTTGTGAAGGTAAATCTATCTCTTATAACTATATTCTAATGATTCATATAGTTCATTTGTTGCTAAGATTCATGATATAGGTGCATATGTGTCATATGCATGATCAGAGTAACTAATAGAATCATGGAGTTAAATCAAGTGATTTTAAGAGATCTAAGGGGCAAAATATTTGTTTCCAAAAAGCTTTTAGAATACTTCATGATGATTTTAGAAATCATATTTTGTATGTCTTGTATGTACTTAATGATGATTTTAAAATCATATTTTGTAAATCATATATGTATTTCATACTTAAGCTACATTATTCTGTAACTTCAAGGAATTGTGATTCTGTTACAAGAAAAAATTTTGCTTGGTTTATTATGGTAATAAACTTAAGAGTATGAATTATATGGTTGATGTATTATTATTAAGTTAATTATAACAAAACAACTCTAAGTGCTTTTATGATAATGCTATAAAGAACTCCAATATAAAACCACTATGATTTCTTTGATTAGTTTGTTTAGCTAAAGATAAGACAACTTAGTTGGATAACATATGTCACTATCCATTAGGATGTGAACTTGTTTTAATTTAGAAGTCTAGTATCTAATGCAAAAATAGCTAGATCACCTTCTATTGGACAAAAGGATAGAAATCAAAGAAGTTTTAGAATTTATGCATACAGATACATTAATACCATTTGTGAAATAGTTAGTGGGAGTTTTTCCTAATTCATTATATTTACCCATATATATATATGATATTGACCCATTTGGAACAAGGTAAATAAAATGAATTATTCATTTGAATTTTTAAAACATTCAAGAAATTCAAGATGAAAAGGAAAATAAATATTAAGGGTATTTCATGCAAAATGGGAAAGAGTATCATAACCCTTTGATCTGATCGAAGTGGGGAAAATTCGATTACCAATTTTTGAGGAATTTCCTAAATATAAAATTGGCATATAATCATAATTCTTTTTAGGAAAAACATACATGATGGTATACTCAAAAGAACAAATTACAAAATATATGATATGATGTAATAGATGATGAACTATAAAACTTTTATTTATTTTCTTATGGAAATTTACAAATAATAGCATAATATTCTTAAATAGAATTTCTCCAAAATCTATCTAATCCTAATTTGTATATGATATGATATGGATAGATATCAAAATTCTTACTCATAATTTGATTTAAGATATCTAGCTTATTTGATAAGCTGAAGTTAGACAATTGGAAGATAATTCTAATTAAGATAAGGTTTGTTGGATATCCTAAAGTTAGTTTAGGATAGTATTTCTAGCTTTTGCATAACAAATAATTGTTAGCAAAAATATTATTTCTTGATAAAATGTTTATTTGAGAAAGTGACATATTGAGAAAGATAGAATAATTGGGAGAATGTCATCCAATAATATTTAATAAAATGATCAAAGTAAAATTTGGTCAACCATGTGAAAAGTCTAAAACTAACTAAATGTTTTATCCTTACAAGTTGCTAAAAGGTGTAGTAGAATATCTAATTTTTCTGTAAGATATGATTTTCTTTATATGAATACATAATAGTTGTGTAATCATAATGAAGTAATCATGAGATAGTAAAATATCTAATCTTACAAAAAATATAATTTCTTTTATATGAATATACAAAAGTTGTACATTCATGATGAAGCGAATTATGAGATAATTCTATTATAGCTATATATGATATAGCAATGCATAATGATTATGAGTTTGACAGATAGACGTCAATACTAATTCTCTAGAAAAGAAAACATAATCATTGAATAAATCTAAAGGCTTAGAGTCTTAAGAAAATTCCAAAATATACAAAACCTTAATGAGTTGTATCATCGCAAGATAAGTCCTTAATGTGCAAAAGGATAGTGGGAGTATCCTCACTTTCCAGTTTTGGATATGGATAACACATTGGTTTGTAAAAATATTAATATATTAGCATTTATAGAATAGTTTTACCATTACTTTCTTCATTTAGACTTGAGATAAATATTTTACATTCTTGTTAATTCATATCTATAGAGATAGATTGAAGAGAATGTTAAATATGTCTAAGTTAATATTTGGAAAAGATGTTGAAAAGTTCAACATGCGAATTCTGAAAGTTTTATTTCCTATGATTTTGATATCCACTTTTTGAGGGTTGATTCCCTAGATACCCAAAGAAAGTATGGTATGGATTCCTATTAGGCCTCGCCCGAGTACCGGCCCAGTCCGCTAGAGGGAACTAAGATGCTTATTCAGGTTTAGACTCACGATAAAACCTTTGGGTTCAGATTGGTTGATTTTGAAAATAATTTTTGGGAGTCACCACCCTAATTTATTTTTTAAATAGGAAAATTAAGGAAAAACCTAATTGACTCCAATTTATTAATTTTTAATTAATTACCCAAGGATAAAATCACTAGTCTCAAACCAAGTTGAGTTCAGAGACTAAGTTTTTTGTTTTAAATAATCTATATTTGGCTCTTAAGTTTAATTTGACTTAAAAATTGAATTTCATGAATGACATTTATAAGATGATATTAAAGAAAATGCATGACTATGGCATAACATGAATGTATGGTGAAAATAAAATATCCATAAATTAATTAAAAAAAGGGAAAGGGGATTGATTGAGATTTGGATGTGAGGTTTTGATTTAGATTCTAAACATGTCTACGTACCTCATTGAATGGGGATTAAAACACACATAGTTCGTTTTGCGATTAAGTGGAGGGGTTTAAGAATTGATCAGATTGATTTTGGTTTGGGTATGTTGGGAGTGAGGAAAAATGTTGATACCTTTGTTTTTGGAGAGCAGAGGGTTTTACCATACCGAAATTCCATTTTATCGGGTACCAGATGATTGAATTGATTGGGAGATTAATTAATTAATTAAAATGATTAATTAACTAATTAATGTGATCAAATGGATGGATTGATGGATTAATTAATTAAAATGATTAATTAATTAATTTGGATGAAAGGTGAATTAAGAAAAAGGATTAATTTTATTTTTGAAAAAAAGAATGATTTTTGAAAAAAGAGTGATTAAATAATTAAAAAGATTAATTAATTAATTAAGTGATTAATTAAAAATGAGTTTTAGTTAATTAAAAAGATTAATTAACTTGGTTAGGGTGAGGTAATTAATTAATTAATTAATTAGAGAGTGATTGGACGGAGAAGAAAAGAGGAATTTGAGGATAGCAATATACTCAAATTCAAGGAATTAAGAGAAATGAGGAAATGGGAGGCCTATTTATAGACAAATGGGGTTGAGAGTAGTTTAGGTATTGAAAATGTGAAAAGACGATGAAGGGTAAGGCTAGAAAAAGATAAAAATTGGACTGGAATGGGTAAAAAGGTCATTTCCTGTGCAGGAGGTGGCCACTAGCATCAGAAGGCTATAACGCCCTGTGCGACGCTGCGTCAGGCACCTACGGCACCGCACAGCTCTGACACAGTGCCGCACTCCTGTTGTGCGATGTGCCATGTGGCACTGGCACATTTTCGAGATTTTTTTTTTTTTAGAGATTGGTTGTTTGTTTGAGATATTTGGATGTCTAGTAGCAATGTAATTGAAGGCTAAAAAAAATTCTTTTGGGGGCAAATTCTTTTAGGGGCACTGCCCCTAAATCCCTGCCCGCTAACTGATTAATGGGACCATTGTAACAGCTTCATATAACATGTTAAACTCAGCAAGTGCTAAGGCTGCATTTGGATTAGGAGGGTGCAAAATTGAGGGTTCACGGTTGCCCCTCATCAGAATTGGCTTTGAACAAAAGGTGATTCTGATGATTGTGAACATTGAGAAGAGGTGCCATCCTAGACTCTAGGCTTGTGTGCTCTCATCATGTCCTTTATGAGGATGCCCTCTAGGATAAATGATATTTTATCAATGGCTATCTGTTCAACCTTGATGTTAGATGCGAGAATGGTCTTAGTGAATTTCAATTAAGGCTATCTGTTTGGCTCTAATATTAGAAGATAAAGAAGGTTTGGTGAATTTTAATCAAGACTATCTGTCTGGCCTTAATATGGGAGATGAATAAGGTTTGGTGAATTTCAATCGAGGTTATTTGTTTGGCCTTAATGTTAGAGATAAAGAAGGTTTAGTGAATTTCAATCAAGGCCATCTGTTCGGCCTTAATGTTGGAGATAAAGAAGGTTTGGTGAATTTCAATCAAGGCTCTCTGTTCAACCTTAATTTTGGAGATAAAGAAAATTTGGTGAATTTCAATCAAGACTATCTATTTGAACTTAATGTTGGAGATAAAGATAATTTGGAGTAAATCTTAATCAAGGCTATCTTTCGGCCTCAATGTTAGAGGTAAAGATGATTTGGGGTAAATCTTATTCAAGACTATATGTCTAGCCTTAATGTTAGAGGTAAAGAAGATTTAGGTAAATCTCAATCAAGGCTATCTATCTGGCCTTCATGTTAGAGGTAAAGATGATTTGGGTAAATCTTAATCAATGCTATTTGTTTGGCCTTAATGCTTAAGGTCAAGATGATTTTAGACAAGATAATTTAGTGAAAAGAGAGCCTTGACCTATGGCGAGTCAGCTCGCGAGATTCTAACAAGATTTTGATAGAGGAAGAGTCTCAGCTTATGGCAAGTTAGCTCACAAGATTCTAATAAGATTTTGATAAGGGAAGAGCCTTGGCCTATGGCGAATCAGCTAGATAGATTCTGAAAATATTTTGATAAAGGGAAGAGCATTGGCCTATGGCAAGTCTGCTCAAGAGATTTTGAAAAGATCTTGATAGGAGAGCCTCGGCTTATGGCGAGTTAGCTCTAGAGATTCTGACAAGATTTTGGTTGTGTGAAAGAAACTTGGGCTTCTAAATGTAAGGGGTTGGGCCTTTTAGAAGGCTCAAAGGAACTTTGCTAGGAGTAAAAGGACTCTAGAAATCATGCTTCATTGATTAGATTTAGAAAGGTACCATTTAGCTTCAATAAGGCATTTATAAGCTTTAAGAGGTATCAGTCAGCTTTGAGGAAGTACTAGTTAGCTTTAGGAGAAGCTAGTGAGGCTATTGGCTCAGCTTATACATGATGATGCATGATTATTGATGATTGCATAGATGCAGGTGCATAGATGATGCATGCATGTTTCAGAATTTATAGACCTTTTATTTGACTTCTATGCCATACATGATTTGTGATGATGCCTATAATGGATGATTGTATGGATGCATGAGGGTGGATTCACACATTTGCTTTGTGAATGAAATTTTTTCATGTGACTTTTGTGTCCTATAGAGCCACGTATTTATGGATTGAGAAACTCAACAAAATTGAGGAACTCAACTTAGGTTGGTATGCAATAGTTGCCATGGTGGCATTACGAAGAGATTGAGATTTTTCTGAGGGCTTGATTTTTGGGATCTGAGGACCTGGGATTTCTATTTTAGTGCTGCTGAGAAGGAGCTATGTCCATTCTCGAGGAGTTTGGCATTTTCTATATTTTTTGAGAGTTTTAGACTTGCCTTAAGATGTTGCAGGCTAGATGGTGGTTGGTGATCATCAAGTGAATTTGACAACTGTGATTGAGAAGTTCTATGATCTTAGTGACTATGGAGATAGGAGTGTGCAGAGACTTAAGATGAGGGCCTTAGTTTTCTATATGAGAGTCGGATACGGGTTTGTTAGGGCCATGTTGTCAGAGAAACTGATGAGAGATGAATTGTCTTGCCAGTTATTCACCAAGTGAGAAAATTTTATCTATTCTTATCTTTTTTGTTAGCGGTGTTTTGTGGGTGTCTGTTTCAGGTTTTGGGTTATCTCAAAAGTGTTCCTGATGGATCATTTTTAGGTGATGGCCTCTACTTTTCAGCCCACACAATTCTTACTGAGACTCAATTAGAGGTCAAATAAGATGGTTGCTTACAGTTTGCCCCCAGAGAATAAATTTTTAGCACTGCCAATGGTAAAATATTAGATCTCTCATGATTAGGGGCCATGGGTATTAAGTGGTTTGCTTATTGAGCTTAGTTTGAATGATTTTCCATTAAGGGATGAGGGTCTTAAGGCAAATGAGGTAGACTCAGGATGTGCCCTCAGTTTTTCTTTCTTAGAGTCTGTGCAGATGATGGCTCCCATTGCAAGAGCTATCAGGTAGTGGCTGGCTGAGGAGTTATTATGCTGTTTATTTTGGAATTTCACTTGGGATTATAGAGAGGTATGACAAGTGGTTGATAAAGGTAGTTTGGCTAGTTGAGAAAGAGTATCCGGCTACCCTGTTGAGAGGAATAGAAGGTGACGCAACTGAGAAAGGAGAGACTGTAGAAGCCACTAGTGGCAAAAGGACTATAGCACAAACAAAGGGGTGACTCAATATTTGAAGGAGACTCAGAGATCTATTAGGAGTGTGACACCATAGGTTGTAGTAGTGACTTAAACTGTAGTGGCGAGGACAAAGGAGACTGTGACTGCAGTGAGGACAAGATGACACTACATTGGATGTTCAAAAAAGGACTACTATAGTTAAGATAGAGAGGAGGACTAGCTGGATTATGACCTCCTGTTTTGAACTTCTTCTTGGATTATGAATAAGGGCTTGGATTTCTCTCAGAACTGAATTTCCTTCTTGCGAACCATTGTCTCTCACCTTTTAGTTGAAGTGCTTAGCTAGTCTCTATTGATGACCTTGAATTTTATATAGAGCATCAATTCTCTTTTCATCAATAGCATTCAACTGGTCATGATACATTTCAATCTATTCTATCTTCATTCTCTGCAGCTTCACTTTATGTGTGTAGGTCAGGATCTTATGAACTGCGATACTTAGACTATCCCTATCTTGTCTTGTATAGAATAGTCCATGAGCTTTTCTACTACTGTCATGCAAATGCTATGTATGCGAATTTGAATTTTTTTTTGTCATAATTGATTGATCCTTTTGCCTTTTTCATCATTTTTTTATATATTTTTATTTTTCATTTTTTTTGTTCTTTCTTTTTAATCTTTTTTTTTTATTTTTTGAGATGTCCCATTTAAAGATAAATCAAAAAAAAATTAAAGCAAATTAACAAAAAAAATTAAAGCAAATCAGAAAGTTCAAACTTTTATTACTGATGAAAGTCCCATCATGAGTACATTGAAGGATAAGCCTAGAAGGCGAAGTACAGACTCAGAAGGGCAAGACCTGATAGACTCAAATTTCAAGAAAAATTTAATAGAAAATAGACTCAAAAGACTTAGACATAGACTTAGACTCAGACTCAGACGTGGACTTAGTAGACTCAAAAGACTTAGACAGGGGTATACAGTGCTAGCGCTCTTCTCAAAATACTGATTATTGGGTTAAGCTTGAGATGGTCGAGTGAGCTCGGTGATGCTAGACTTTGGGTTTAGGAGCAATGATGCCTCCATTGTTAATGAGATCTTAGATTTTATGCTTTAGAGCCTTACATGCATCAGTTTTATGCCCCAGCCCTTGATGAAAGTCACAATGC
Source organism: Reutealis trisperma (assembly GCA_947687605.1). Lineage (NCBI taxonomy): Eukaryota > Viridiplantae > Streptophyta > Magnoliopsida > Malpighiales > Euphorbiaceae > Reutealis > Reutealis trisperma. Next base: position 130,594 of record CANTUT010001058.1, on the reverse strand, counting down.
TCATTAGCATTATAACCCATGGGCAATGGGTTTAGAAGAGGTCGTTGTTCTAAGGGCTTAACCAGATTAGCCTCTAAGGCTTTCTTGTAAACGACACTGAGGGGTATGCCTAACTTAGAGAAAGTTCTTCTTGTTTCTAACTTCATTAGTTGGTGACAGGAGACAACATTTTCCTCTCCTTCTCTTTTGGTAGTAGAGTTGGTGGTGTAGTTATTGTTCTTATGATACCTCGAACTAAAGGATTCATTTTTTATTTGTCCCGATTGGATCAAATTCTCAATCTTGGAGATAGTGGCAACGACAGCTTTGAAGCTGGGAAGGTATTGAGTTTGCAGATGAGCCTGATATTGGGGGAGGAGGTTCCTGATGATGATGTCAATTTGCTCTACTTCAAATGGATGGTTCATCATTTGTGCCGCTTTTGTCCTCCATCTTATGAGAAATGCGGTGAAGGATTCTCATGACCCTTATTTAGTGGTTTCCAAATCTTGACGGGTGACATCCACCTCTATGTTATAATGGTATTGCTTAACAAATGCATTACATATGTTATCCCAAGTCTTTTTGTGATTCTGGTCGAGATCTAGTAACCACTTAATAACAGCTCCAGTTAAGGATTATTGGAATAACTGAGCAAGGAGCTCATCGTCCATACCAAAAGGTCTCATGACATCCACATATATCTTGAGATGAGTTTTGGAACATGTGGTGCCATTAAACTTGTCTATGACCGGCATTTTAAATTTTCATGGAACTCATACATTTGGGAAGAGAGCTAAAAAGTTGACATCTATCATTTCTTCGTGCTTTTTGACATTTTTGAGTGTTCTCTCCATGGCCTCAATTTTCTCCATCAATTTCTTAATTTCAAGAAAGTTAGAGAAATCTCCACTTTGAAAAGGATTCGTAGTGGGAGAAGGAGTGGTTGTGTTTAAGTCCACGGTGGGAGAGGTTGGAGTTTCAGGCGCTTTCCCTTTATCGGTGTGATAGATAATGGGAGGAGTAGAAGCAGGGGTATGTCTAGTCCTAGCTTGGGTAGATGCAGGCTCAAAACAAGTAGGAAGGGGAGTGATAGTGGCATTGGTCATTTCCTTGACCTCATTGATGATCGACTGGCATTGGGAGTTGAGGGCATCAGTAAAGGTGGCAAACTAGGCATTGAGAGCATTAGTGAAAGTTTCAGCTTAGGTCTAAAGAGGGATGGTGAGTGCAACTTGAAAAGTTTCCTCTTGTTTTTTGAGGAGGTTGGTAAAAAAGGTACTTATTGCTTCTTGGTCAAAGGGGCTGGAGGTGTTGGCCATCGGTACTTTTAAATAGAAAATAGATATAAAAAAAGGGTAAGATACAAAATTATGAAGGAAAAAATGGCATGAATGTGAAGGTGTGTCGGGAAAAGGATTCCCTTCACATGGTTGGTTATCGGGTTCACATATTGACAGGGTGAATATGTGAGGTGTTTTGGGGTAACGGATCACCGGTTTGGGTCTTTGACATGTTTAAGGGTTTACCTTGTCAAGTTTCTCATATTATGTATGCATAATCATGACATGATATATGTCAAAAAAGGTTTCATAAACATGCAAAAGTGTCGATTATTATGGTAGATGGAACCTAAGGTTAAAGGCTAGGACAGCTACATGTACAAGAGTGAAAGGTGGTTTGATTTAAGAGTCTTCGTCCTATTAGAGCATCGATATACATAACCACATATGAGGTAAGGAGCCTCGCGTGGGTCCAACAGTACTGGTTACTCATTACACCATCAAAATGATCGAGGATTCATCGCAGAGTGGAATGCTTTGGCTATCTCCCAACATAGTCAAATAGAGTTGTCAAGCTAATGTTACTCGCCATGCAAAAGTTTTCCTAAAGCTAAGATTGAGGCAAGGAGCCTTTATTATGCAAAGTGATGCATGAAAGTCAAATTATACTTAATGAGCCGAATAGAGATTAGTTTGGAAAAATTTTTCCTTAACCAAATAATAATCCTTTTATTTTTCTCTTTTAAAAAAGGTGGCAACCAGTCCCCAGCGGAGTTGCCAACTATGAGGCCTCACCTGAATACCAGCCCAGTCCGCTAGAGGGAACCGAGATGCTCATTTAGGTTTAGACTCACAATGGAACCCTCGGGTTCAGATTGGTTGATTTTGAAAATGATTTTTGGGAGTCACCACCCTAATTTATTTTTAAATGGGAAAAATAAGGAAAAACCCAATTAACTCCAATTCATTAATTTTTAATTAATTACCCAAGGATAAAATCACTAGTCTCAAACCAGGTTGAGTTTGGAGACTAGGTTTTTATTTTTAAATAATCTAAATTTGGCTCTTAAGTTTAATTTGACTTGAAAATTGGATTTCATGAATGACATTTATAATATGATATTAAAGAAAATGCATGAATATGGAATAACATGAATGTATGGTGAAAATAAAATATCCATAAATTAATTAAAAAAGGGGAAAGGGGATTGATTGAGATTTGGATTTAGATTCCAAATGTGCCTACGTATCTCATTGAATGGAGATCAAAATCTACGTAGTTTGTTCCACAATTAAGTAGAGGAGTTTAGGAGTTGATCAAATTGATTTTGGTTTAGGTATATTCGAAGTGAGGAAAAAGGCTGATACCTTTGTTTTTGGAAGGTAGAGGGTTTTACTGTATCGAAGTTCCGTTTTATCGAGTACCAGATGATTGGATTGATGGGAGATTAATTAATTAATTAAAATGATTAATTAACTAATTAATATGATAAAATGGATAGATTAATTGATTAATTAATTAAAATGATTAATTAATTAATTTGGATGAAGGGTGGATTAAGAAAAAGGATTAATTTGATTTAAAAAAAAGAATGATTTTTCAAAAAAGAGTGATTAATAATTAATTAAAAAGATTAATTAATTAATTAATTGAGTGATTAATTAAATAAGAGTTTTAGTTAATTAAAAAGATTAATTAACTTAGTTAGGGTGAGGTAATTAATTAATTAAAAAGATTAATTAATTAATTAGAGAGTGATTGGAGGGATAAGAAGAGAAGAATTTGAGGATAACAATCTACTCAAATTCAAGAGGTGAAGAGAAATGAGGAAATGGGAGGCCTGTTTATAGGCAAATGGGGTTGAGGGTAGTTTAGGTGTTGAAAATGTGAAAAGACGATGAATGGTAGGGCTAGGAAGGGATGAAAATTGGACTGGAAAGGGTAAAAGGGTCATTTTCTGCGCAGGAGGGGAGCCCACTAGTGTCAGAATGCTGCAGCACCTTGTGTGACACTGCGTCAGGCGGTTACGACGTGCCGCACATGGGGCATGTGGTGCCGCACAGCTTCGATGCGGTGCTACATGCCTGTCGTGCGGTGTGCCAGGTGGCGCTGACACATTTTCGAGATCTTTTTTAATTTTTTTTTTAGAGATTGATTGTTGGTTTGGGATATTTAGGTGTTCGGTAGCAATATAATTAAAGGCTAAAAAAAATTTCTTTCTGGGGCAAAACCCCCACCCACTAATTAGTTAGCGGAACCACCATAACGGCTTCGCATAATGCGTTAAACTCAGTAAGTGTTAAGGTTGCATTTGGATAAGGAGGGTGCAAAATTGAGGGTTCACAATTCCTTATAGTATGACCATAAGATATCTAAATTATACAAGAGTTGTATAATGAGCCGAATATTGAGAATGTTATTAGTATGACTAATAGATTCTAATCCTATCTAAGATTAAATTATTGAAAATATAATCAAAATTATTCTAAGGTACTTAAGAAGTATTTAAGATTTAATTTTGACAAATGAAGAATGTTACTATATAAATGATAGAGAGTCTATCATTGGGATTGTTATTATCTATGATGAAGAAATAATTTGCTAGAAAAGTTTTAAGCAAATTGTTATTACAAACTTCATTGTGGAAGCCGAATTTGCTATATAGGATGTTGCAAATCAGAAGTTATTTTGGATTCAACGGTTATGAACTGTTTAAGAGTTTCTCTAGTACATTACGAGTATCTCTTTGCTATGATAATAATGGAGCCTTAGCTTATAGCAAGGGAACTTGAGTCTCACACTAAAATCTAGAATATTTCGAAAGGCATTAAGATATTATCAAATCAATTATTGGTATAGGGCACTTTATCCTTGCAGAAATTAGCATTAACTATTAACTTGGCTAATCCATTAACTAAAGTCAAAAGTTAGTAATAGTTAAACTTCATTTTGAAAAGATAAGTTTCTGATCCTAAGCAAAATGGCTCTAGTGCAAGTGGAAGATTGATAGCAGTGTATATCCTAAGAGCCATATAATAGTTATGTAATAGTAGATATTAATTCCTAATGGCATAATAAATATATTCATACTATGAAAAGGGTTTCATATTATTAAATATAATTCTTAAGTATTTGTAAGAGAATCTATTTTCAAGTGTTTAAATATGTTCATGGTTATAGGATTAATGACTGGTATCATTAATTCTAGAAGACCATCACCTCTGTTTGTTTTCTATAATCAGTATGTGATACGGATGATTATAGAGGCAATGAGTCTCATACTGCTTGACATGTGATGTCAACATAAACACATGGATATTTATAAGATGATTAGTCGAACTGTAACGTTAGATGATAATAATATAGGGTTTTACTACTTATCAATTATTTATCATCTAGGTCATAATAGTGCATATAATCCTTTGACTTGAGGGATACTATATCTCATATATAGGTAGTTAGGATTTATTACTGGTTACATAGACATACTATTTATATACGGATATATGGCATGTGATAGTTCTAATTTATTATGTATGGAGGTAAGTGATCGTCAAGAGAGAATTCATTATCTTGAGTAAACAAAGTTAAGATCCTATACTATATGGTTATTCTTGATAACGAAAGTTTCTGGCTAGAATAGTAAGATTCACTAGAAAAAGTTTCTACTAGGAATCAAATCTCATCAAGAATTACAACCGAGATAATGACATAAAATCGAGGCACATTAGGGTTTGACATAAATTATTACCCTAGTCGAGATTGGAATCATTAACGAAGGGATTCTAGTGTGCAATAATTTATGATCGATGATCCATGTGATGTTTAAAGTTATTAATTATAAATGTTCATTTCTAATTAGGTAGTTGTGATATGGAATACTAGTTGTCACTCATGACTTATGGGACTAAGTGTGAAGTGGGAATTTCACATTAGTAAAGAAAAATATTTTCTCATTCCCATTGCTAATTAGATATGAACCTAGAAAGTCACACACCCAATAGTGATCACCTACCAACTGTAAAAGGTTTATCATAATAATTAATTAAAGTGTTTAATTAATTGATTATTGGTAAAATGATTAAACATGTAATTAAATTTACAAGTACCCTAGCATGTCCTGATGTTAAATCTAAAAAGGTTTTGATTCAATTAAATCTTAATTTGTATACAATGAGAAAGATTAAATTGAAAATGATTTGAACTAAATCAAAGACTTAATTATAAGCTTAGTGAAAACTCTAAATACATGAGATTTGGCCTACGCCCATATGTGATATGGAAAAGAGGCAATTTAGAGGTTAGAAAAAATTCACTATTCATAAGCCTATGTGATGGGTTTAGGCGGTTAGAGAATTTTTTACTAAAGTTAAAATTGTAACTACATATTTTGACTAATGGAAATTTTCATTTTACTTCTAAATGATAAAATGGTCATTTCACCATTTAAAGAAGCAAAGTCTACCTTTGCCCCTTCATCAAATGATGAGCTAAAAGGATGTTATGGTCTTTATAAAGACTTAAGGGCTAAGTCTTGGAAATGATACAAAGCTATGAGTTTTTATGTTGAAAAGTAGAGTAAACATTATTTTTTTGGTTGAAGCAATTTTGAAGAGAAAGAAGTTGAGAGAAAAAGAAAAGAAGAAATAGTTTCTTCAAGTTTTCTTTTAATCTCTAATTTTTTTCTTAGTTCTTTATGAAAGAATAAAATTGCTTGCAATTTTAAAATGAGTTTAGTCCAAAACAAATCAAAGGGAAACCTTAACTTGCTAAAGGTTTTTAAGGAAGATCTTGAATCTAAATTGGCCAACCATGAGAGGAATTCAAGAACACTCAAGAAACCAAATGGAAACTTGAAGGTGAGTTAGGTGTGGATGATCTAGAGGCTTCACACTTGGGGAGCTCTTTGTTAAATAAAGAAGGAATCTCTAAGAGCTAATATGATTACTCTTCATTCTTCTTTCTATGCATATGCGTTTTACACACAAATTAATTGAATTGCTTAAATGAATTTTGGAACAAAATGGGTAAAGTGAAATTTTAAAATGTTTGAAAGTTTACGCACGACCTTCCTTCCATTGCTTTTGGCTCCACCATTCCTTCAAATAAACCAACTATGCCTTCAGATATTGATGCTATCATATCTACAGAGTTACCATCAGAAAATACTGATTTAAAGGCATATGAATTAGTTTCAAAATTCATGATTCATAGTCTATGTGGTTATATTAATCCCACATCACCTTGCATGAAAGAAAAAAAAAATATAGTAAATTTTTTCCAAAAAAATTACAAAATGAAACAACTATTGATTTTAATGGTTTTTCAACTTATAAGAATAGAAATGATGGTAATTTTATTATTAAAAACAATAACAAAGTAGATAATCGTTTTGTAGTTTCTTATAATAAAGATCTCATTTGTAAATATGAAGCACATATTTGTGCTAAGTTTTGTATACAATCCACAATGGTCAAATATTTATTCAAATATATTAGTAAAGGTAGTGATAGAATTAGAACAATTATTACAAACTATGGCAAACATGATGAACAAAATGAGAACACTAACCGCAACACCATTGATGAAATAGAAACATATTTAGATTGTTGATTTCTTACACTACATGAAGCAATTTGGAGGTTATATGAATATCCTATACAATATAGAGATCCAGCTTTTGAAAAATTAAGTATACATTTACCTAATATGAATAATATTTTGTTTAAACCTTCTAGTAGTTTAACTTATATTTCCAACAATCTTGATTTTGGTCTTAGAATGTTTACTAAATGGATGAATACTAATAATATGTATGAAGATGCTAGGTCACTAACATATGTTGAATTTCCTACAAAATGGTTTTGGCAAAATAAAGAAAAAATATGGACCAAAAGAAAGAGAGGACATTGTATTAGTAGAATTGCTTATGTTCATCTAAATTCTGGTAAACTTTATTATTTGTAAATGCTATTAAATATTGTCAAAGGACCAAAAAATTTTGAAGACATTAAAACTATTAATGGAATAATATATCGTACTTTTCAATTAGCCTATGCAGCATATGGTTTAATAGGAAATGATATTGAACGGATTAATGCAATGGCAGAAGCTATTTTTTGTGCATCATCCTTTGAACTGCATCATTTATTTACGGTTATTATATTATTTTGTCAAGTTAGTCATCCAGATATACTATTTAATTTATTTTGGAAAAATTTCTCTGATGATATAAAACATGAACTTCATAATGTTTTGGATATTCCACTTTCATCTATTTCTAACATATATTTAAAAAATAGAGTTCTTCTTGAGCTTGAAATTTTTTTTAATAAAAACACTTCTGCTCTAGCTTATCATAATTTGCCTATACCTGATAAATCATTGCTTGGTGACATTAATAATCGGTTATTAATTGAAGAATTGAATTATAATATTACAGAATTAAAAGAAAAACATAATAACCTAATTCTAACTTTAAATTTTGAATAACAACAAGTGTATAATGATATAATTCATGCTATAAATAATAATAAAAGTGGTTTTTTTTATATGGATATGGTGGAATAGGTAAAATATATTTATATGAAATCATTATATCTAAATTAAGATCTAAAGGAAAAATTGTATTAATTGTTGCTTCATCTTGTATTGTTGCATTACTACTATCTGGAGGTAGAATAGCACATTCTAGATTTAAGATACCTATTAATTTAAATGAACATTCATCATGTGAAATTAAAAAAAAAAAAAAAAAAGGAACTCAATTAGCAAAATTAATACAAGAAACCCAACTAATTATTTAGGATGAAGCTCTTATGACTCAAAAACATTATTTTGAGACATTAGACAGATCATTTAGAGATGTCTTATGTAATACCGAAAAAGAAAAAGTAAATAATCCTTTCAGAGACAAAATTCTTTTATTAGGAGGAGATTTTAGATAAATAATACCTGTTGTCATTAACAGTGGTTAAAATGATATTATAAATGCATCAATTACAAAATCTTATCTATGGGATTTTTTTAAAGTATATCGATTAACTGTAAATATGCATTTTACGTCAAATTCAAATGATATTAACGAAAACAATGAACTTAGAAATTTTTCTGAATGGATTTTATGAGTTGGTGATGGATTAATACCAATTATAAAAATAGGTGAAGATGATAATGAAAAAATTGGATTCAAATTCCTAAACATTTGTTAATTGAAAATTATACTAATCCAATAAAATGAATAATTGAAGAAACATATCCTGATTTTTTATAGAAACACACTGATTATTCATACATAAAAAATAGAGCTATTGTCACACCAACAAATGAAATTGTAGATATTGTTAATAAAGAAATGATTAATTTATTACTAGAAGAAGATAAAACTTACTATAGTTCATATTTGATTTGTAAAACATCAAATAGACTAGAAGAGCTAGAAGCTCTATATCCAATTGAATTTTTAAATTCTTTAAATTTTAGTGGTTTTCCTCAACATGAACTAAAATTAAAGAAAAACATACCTATACTGCTACTTTGAAATCTTAACCCTAGCATTGGTCTATTTAATGGAACATGACTAATGACAACAAATTTAGAAGCAAAAGTCATAGAAGTTATTGTAATAATAGGATCACATGCAAGTGAAAAAGTTTATATACCTAGAATTATTCTTTTTTATACTGAAAACAAATTTCCATTTATCTTAAAAAGAAGACAATTTCCAATAAGATTTTCTTATTGTATGACAATCAATAAAAGCCAAGGCCAAATATTAAAGCAAGTTGGTTTATATCTTCATGATCATATTTATTCTCATGAACAATTATATATTGCATTATCTAGAGTTACCTTACATAAAAATTTGAGAATATTAATTAATACAAAAAAAAAAACATATAATAATGATTACTTAGATTACACTAAAAATATTAGTGTACTCTGAAATTTTTTATGATTTGTCTCTAAATTATCAAATGTAAATATTAAAATTTATTCTTTTCTTATCTATTATCATTTATGATGAGTCATTTTTATTAAATTTCCATTAAATTTGTACAACATCAAAATTGTTATGCTTTATTTTTTAATTTTTCAAGATACATTCAAGAAAAAAAAAATGTCATACATTGCTTTATCTAATATTACAAGTAAAAGTAAAAATGCTCGAGTAAAGGCTCGCATTGCAAAAATATGGAAGTTCGTCAATCTTTATAATTCCAATGAACTAGTTAGCTTTGACTTCTTGATGATAGACAACAAGGTTTGTAATTTGAATAGCTTCATGTAATTTAATTTTTTTTTCATTTTATAAATATTTTATTATTGCTTTTAAATTTTATTATATGACTATTTTTATTGTTTATTATTTCATTAGGGAAATATCATGCAAAGTACAATCCCAAAACAATCTATTGATTATTTTCGACCATTGCTCACTGAGAAAAGCACGTACCACATATTTGGCTTTATAGTCATTCCTGCTCAATCTAATTACAAAATTAGTCATCATCCATTTTGAATTAAATTGCCAAGGAATGCTTTTATTAAATGTCTTAATGAAGAAGACCTCCAATCCCATTTGACAACTTGAATTTTATAGTTTTGATGAAGTTAAATCAAGAGCCAGTGACAAAAGATTTCTGATAGGTAAATCTAAATAAAAATATGTACAAACCTCCCTACTTTTAATTATGAATTATAAGAATTAATTTTTTTTTTCCTTATAGATGTCATAGGTCAAATAATTTCAATTGGAAATGTTGAAGAAGCAAACATTATGGAAAGAGTTGCAAAGAAGTGTCAATTGAAGATAAAAATTACAGGTATATATATTCTAAAATAATTACATTTATTTATCTGTTAAATTTTTTCAAAACTTAACTATTAATATTTGTATTGTTTATATAGTAATGACAAGCTAAATGTTATTTTTTGGGATAAGATTGCTGTTTAATTTTCTGAAAAGATGTTTTTCTTCAAGAATCAAATGGAGCTGTCATAATTACTTTTTTGTCGAGGATAGTTAAAAAATTTAATGGTAAATAAAAAAAATAAATTGCTAATACAAATTATTACTTTTTTTTTTTGTTGTTGATGATAGTTAAAAAATTTAATGATAAATAAAATAAATAAATTGCTAATATAAATTACTATATTATAGACTTTGAATTTAATATTTCATCTATATATCCATTGTAGACAAAGTATCAATTAATAGCTCTTTTGCAATAAATTTTTTTATCAATTTGGATATCCTTGATGTCTACAATTTTAAACAAAGGTAAATTTTCATTTTGCTATTTAATTGATTTTAAATATTTTAAATAATAAATAATAATAATTATGTAATTATTTTCCAGATTGATTGAGCCAATTGAGAAGCTTGAAGTTGAAAATTCTTCCTTCGTTGACATTAAGACTCAAAAAAATGACAATAGAAGAAAAATCAAAAAACTATTATCATTGGACATTCATTTTGATATGGTATAAATTTTATCATTTATTATCATTTTTACCAATATTACAATTTTTTATATTATTCATTAATTTTTTTTAATGTTTTATCTACATGGCTATATCTAAGAGATTAAATTACGTGCGAAGCAATTATAAAGGAAGTCGATGTTTCAAAAGGCTGATGGTACAGAGCATGTCCTTAGTGCAGGTCTAGATTACAAAATTATATTGACCAGTTTTAGTGTAGTGAATTCAGACTAGTGAAAGAACCTCCACTTTATTGGTATACTACTCAAAATCTTTTCATTTTATAAACAATTAATTAATAAATTTACATGTAAATAACTTATAATTCATTATTTTTAGGTACAAGTTAAATTGTATTGTAGAGGATGATACAACCTCTACTATGTTCAATATTTTTGGTCGGCAAGCAACTGAATTAATTGGTTTACTACCAAGCAATCTTGCTCAAGCATCCAAAGACAATTTTTCAATCCCACCATTAATCATTAGAATTTAGGGATTATGCACGTTATTTCAAGTTATTCTTAATAAACAATCTAATGATACTTATCATTTTTCTTTCAATGACTCATGTTTTTAAAGATGAAGCATCTTCCGAAAATTTTGTTAAATCTTTTATGGAAACGACTCCTGTCAATGCAACAATTCTTTGAAGACCATTATCAACAGATTCCAAAAAAACCATCAAGCGAAGTTCAAACTTTTCAAATCCATCCAATGCTGATATAGAACAAGTCTGCAGTTCATCAAATCCAAGTGAAATAATTCTTCCATCCATAACAGACTTATTTTCAAAAGAATCACTAGTAAAAAAAACACGTATCAGGTAAAAAAGCATTATAAAAAAAATTAATCTAAAATACTATATTTATTAATTACATATCTCTTTAAATATTGTTTTACTAGGCAAGAACGTTCATCGCCCTCTAACGAAGATGATGAAAAATCAAAACCAATTTAAATTGGTTAAGGTAAAATGCAATACTGTTATGTATTCATAGCAATTATATTTTGCAACAAACAATTTTTTGTTATGTTGCAGGATTTTCTCAAGCATCAAACCAACAATATTATCCTAATGCAATAAGTTTTACTATTTATCGTTTGTTTATTATTTATTTTCTATTTTTTTAACATTTTTTTTTCATTTCTTCTGTAGTAATGCAATATTAAAAATATGTATAATGAATATTTTAAGAAAATTATGCTTAAAAAAGTTAGTATGCTTAAAATAACCTAACAATTTTTTTTTTTCCAAATATTGTCCTTAAACCATGCAAAAAAAAAAAAAAATCAAATATAACACCTATAAACTTTATCATACGCTCTATATCTTAATTTTCCTTTTATTTTATAAAATTATATGATTAAAAAAAATAAAATCCCTACGACAATGCGTAGGTTTCTGTCTAGTTGCATATAACGGGTCTAAACTAGTTTATTCTACACATGGATTTCCTCAACTTGCAATTCTTGTTGTTTTTGAATTACAAGGACCAGAATGGGAAATAGAGGAAGGAGAAAGGTGGGTAGATTATTGTTGGACCATAGGTTCTTTTTAAATGTTAATTTGAGGCTACTCTTTTGTACTTCTTGTACAATTGTACTTTTTTAGATTTCATCCCTATCAATACTAGCTAAATTTCTTCTTTAGGGGAAAAAAAGTCTTAAGATGTTAAGGACATATCTCAGCATTTTATCTTTAGACCCTTTTTATAAATTGAGAATGATTCCAAAAGGGTTGAAGTTTGTCATTACCCTCGAAGAATTGAAATTCATTGAAATGGCATAAGAATTTAAGAAGAGGGTTAAAGTGAAAGATGGAATAGAATGTGAGGATTTGTATAAGGTGCTCCATATACCATCAATTTCATCGGTTATGTATTGAAGCTCAAGCAATAACAACCAAATCACAAGGTAAACATTTGTTGGCTTTTATTACTCTTGGAAACCTATTCCACATGAGTGGGAAACAAAGAAAAAAGAAATATTCCACATTAAGCCCAAAAGGGAATTGTCATGTCATGGACTTGAGTTTACTGTGCTATATACACCTCTTTATATGGTCTCTAATATTCACCACGTATGTCAATTTTTTTTTCTCTTTTTCTCTTTCAATGTGTCTTTTTTTCCCTTTTTTTACCTCTTTCTTGATTCATTTTAATATTAAAATTTTTATATTATGATTATTTCTTCTCTGTCTTTATTTCTTTTTTTTATTTAATTAATGTATTTAGTTTCTTATCAATGGCTCTCTTTTTTATTTAATTTATTATTTTTTCCCATAATTATTTAATTTATTATTTATCATATAAAGTAAATATGATTCAATTAAAAATATTTATTTGCTAAATGATTCTAGCCTCAATGGTTAAAGCAAGTTAGAGCGAAATATTCCTATGAGATTATTAATTTGATTTTTTATTTATGTTAAATTTGACAAAGCTAATAAAGTTATTAAATATCATTTTATATTTATTTAGATAAATTATTTAACATATCAAATAAAATTATAAATTTACATAAATTTAATAATATATACAATCATTTAATTAAATTAATTATAAGATAATATTTTTAATGTTTTTAGGATATGGAAATTTTGTTGTAATATATATATATATATATATATATATATATATATATATATATATATATATATATATATATATATATATATATATATATATATATATATATATATATATATATATATATTTATTTATTTATTTATTTTTATATTGTTTATAGAGACCGATCTATTTAATTTATAAATTATAGAGTATAAGTTCATCACCTGTAAATAAATATATTATATTCTCTTATTAGTATATCTAATGAATCTATAGTTTATAAATTATGAATTTACAGTTTACAAATTATGAATCTACATTATAAATTTGATGAAATTATAAATAATACTTAATAATCTTATTGGTTATAAATAGCGAACATAATTATTATATAAATTATATTTATTAGTGAATTTTCATTGAACATACATTGTACTATTAACGAATGTACAGTTTCTGTTTAATAAACCTACAATATATGAATTTGTATAATAGTGAATCACAATGAACAAAATTTCTACAGTCTAATAACTAATTTTCTTTATAGTTTAATATAATATTCTTTTTTTAGAGTACTGATATTTGTTATTTATTCTCATATCTCCTCTTAGAAAAAAAATAACATCATAGATTTAATTTAGCATTTATAATTATAAAAACATAAGTTATAAATTAAAAGATAAAGTGATAAATGTTAATAATATTAATAATTAATCATTTCTTTCTTGACAAGCATGAAAAAATATTTGAAAGTGTTCACCGGTTAATTTCATTGATACAATTCAATAATATTGTGAAAATTAATTATTATATTATCAAGTTAATAATTTTTTTCAAGAGCTTTATAATAATAATAACAACGATAATTATTATATATTTTTGAGAGAATTATTTGATATATAGAAAAAAAATCTTTCTAGTTCAGATTTTATTTATATATATTATATAAGTTTTTAAGCTTTTCAATATATTGAATTTTTATAAAAGAAAAAAAGAAATAATTTATGTATGTCATAAAAAAAATATTACACATATTTTAAAAAAATGTAAGGAAGCTATAAATATCAGTGCGTGAAAAATATGTTAGAAATATTCCATTTAAAAAAAATAATCATTAAAAAATATGAATTCTACCAAATGAATTTTAGATAAATCTTTTTCTGTAACTAACACTTAAATCCATAATACTATATGGACTTGGATGGCCAAGATGTAAGATTCCCACCATGGAGGCTTAGCAAAGAAGCAAAGTCCAATACTCCCATCAATGACGAGCCAAAGCAAGCGATGCCCATCAAGTCCAAAATTCCCGCAATTACTGCAATAAATGTACATGTGAAACGACCTTGGCCAATTTGATCCTTGTGGTAAAATCATGTGAATTTTACTCCTTTTATTTCACGACAAATATTGTTTTAAAAATGTTTTTCATATTTTAGAACGTTTGAAGCCGTCATAAGAATCGATTGGCCAAAAAAAAAAAAAAAAGTTACTTCCTAGAAAATATTTTAGCTTGTAGCAAGTAATTCCTTTAAAAACAAGCTAAGTTTATGTAAAACCGTATCATTAAAAAATTTAACCAAGCATATTTCAAGAAATTTTGTCATGTCAAGTAATAATTGACTTACAATCTAAGTTAAATTTATAAATAAAACTTCATTAAAAATTTAACTAAGTTTATTTGAAATCACTTTATTAATTTTTTTTCAAGTTATTATGTTTTTATAGGTTGTAATGTAATTAAAATATATAATTATATACAATTTTTTATTATTTTTAAATTAGTATATATGCAATAAACTTGATCAATATATATTTTACATTAATATAAAAAATTATCAAAAATGTGATATTTATACTTAAATTATGATAACTTAAAAAACATAAGTTATATAAAAAAAAAATCATTATTTTTCAGTTTTTTTTTTTTTTTTTTTTTCACGGTATGAAATAGTTCGATTTAACTTTGGGTGGACCTATTCGTGGGTCCAGCTCTAAAACTTAATTTGTTAAAAAGAAAATAGCAAATTGAATGAACTAAACTTTGGGAAAATATAATAAATTTAATATTTTTCTAAACTCAAGACCAGCACAGAAACAAGTCAAATTTTATGTCTTTGGTCGAGCAGTGCAGCGCAAAATTGAGGAAGAGGCAATGGAGCAGACAGCGAGGACAAATAATACTTTTAACTTCGTCCAAAACAGAGGAACAAATGCAAAAACAGTCGGTGACAACAAATCTCAAATAGAACCGTTACCAAGGGTTTAATAATAATTCAACCTATTTTTGAAGCCAAAGAAGATAACACTAATTGCAATAAAGTCATATGTTTTAATAATATTCCCACAGACTACGAGTAAAAGGAAATCATTTCAGCAAAACAAAAGGCTACTGTATTTAAGGGAAATCAAACAAAATTAGATAGGATACAATCATGGAGAAAATAAAGAAAACATTCAGCAACTAAATAACAGGAAAAGAAAAATTATCAAACTCCTCAACCAGATTAATAGGAAAACAGAACAAAATGGAATCGGATATTAGACTATATATTATGCCTTCTAGGTGTTGGTAGCCCTGGTGTAGATCTGCTGGCTGGCATGAGCAGATATCATCCTAATAGAACCTCTTGCCATAAGATCCTTGATTGCTCTACGTGCAAGAGAGCCACTAATCTGAAATCAAGCAGAAAATGCTATCAATAAGACTCCCAACTTTTTTTAGCATTAACGTCAAAAATAAATAAATATGGAAATTTATACAAAGAATATAGTACAAAATTCCATCAAATTTTGAAAGTGAACATGTAACTATTTGAGCACATTGACAGTCCAAGGCCAATCTTGACCAGAGTTTCTAAAATTATGGAATATACTCCAATTAAAAAATATATAAGATCAGGATAAATCTTATTTTAGAGAAATGAAAGCATATTGGATTTCCAATGCTGCTTCGACAGTTTGTAAAGCAATTCCATGGACAACGTCAAGGAGAGCCTTCCAAATCAAGAGCACAAACTAGACGCCAAATTTCAATAATTGTGCTGAAGAATGATTACAAAATAGTAAACTACTAGTTGAAAACAGAAAAGCTTTCATTTTTTTCTTTTATTTTCTGGAAATAAAAGAAGCGTTATGGCTCAGAAAGGTAAAGTGTGATATCATATCTTATGATCAATGGGAATCCATCTGATTCTTTTCATCATTTGCCATCATGCTTCAATAGTTAAAAGACAACAAAGACCAAACAATAATAGATTTACAAATCCAAAATTGAAAGGAAAAGGGAAGATGGGGACGGGTACAACAAAGCTTTGCAACAAAAATATGCATCCATAAACTTCATAAAGGCTTAGACTTCTAATGCTCATGGAAAGAAAAGATTACTAATTGCATACAAATTAAGTATGGAGGAAAATTGAAGGATTTAAAATTTTAAAATTATGTTATAGTTTTATGTAAAATTTAAAGCCAAATCTTTCCAGTTACACTTTATTCCCCTTGAACAGAAAAGGGTTGCAGTTGGAGATAAGCTCTTCAAAGAAATAAGAACTAAAAACATACTTTCTAGTCAAAATTGGCAATATGTGGACTCAACTCTATGCTTTAGGGGTACACTCTTTATACTAGCATAAAATATGCCATTGAATTATCAATGTGAAAAACACAATCAGCAACCACACCACAAGTTTTTGGCTATTGGCTGATACTAAATTTCCTATCAAGCAAAGAACCAGCGACCTCTTTCACATGATATAAGCACTATACCACTAGGACTACATGTACAGAAATGAAAAACAAAAGAAACTGCTAACTGAAAACATAAAGAGAAAAAAATGTAATACAGTCCACTGTGACATCAATAGGATAGACAAATAGCAGCAGAAATGAAAAGCTAGGTAGTAATGCAAAGTGCAAAAAAAAAAATTACCCTCAATCTGTCAGATAAGATGGATGGAGTCACAAGCTTATACTTGGGAACCTCACTAAGAAGCTTGTCATAGGTTGCTTGATCAAACAACACCATGTTATTCACCTTTTCCTTTTGCTTTCCCTTGCTCCATTTCTGCACAGTAAACCCCATAAAATTTTAGAATTATAAGATCATCTAAAGTATACAAAATATTAAAATCTTTTTCCACAACTAGAACTATACTACACAATTCATCAACTCATTTATACCCAAAAACCTAACAACTATACTACACAATTCATTAACTCATTTATACCCAAAAACCTAGCATTAGATTTGCCTTCAAAAAAATAGGCAAGAGTGACTGAAGCTCATAATTTGAACAGTTGGTTGATTGATACGTGCTTGTTCTATCTAGACTGTCAATCAACTCAAAAAACAATAAAAACAACACCCCATGATCTCATAATGATTAAATATATTTTTTATACCAAATACAGCCCACTAAAAACAGTAGGAAGTAATGTAGAACTCACTGATTCCTCAATAACAAAATTTAACAGTGGGAACTCATGCAGGACTCAATGAACCCTTAATAACTATTTAAAGCAACCCAAATACTCAATTTAAATGATGATAAGTAATTAAAAATGAACTCATTATTACTTCTAATACCCTACAAAATCTATCAGACACTATTAAACCTCAATTACATAGTGACAATTAGGAGAGAAAAAGATACAAAATTGAACATGGTGACAATTAAACCCTAAATTTACCAAAAACCCATGAACATAAATCACCCAACAGCTAAGAAGAATATATTAAAATCCATAAAAGCTCAAAATATATAACCAAAAAAATAAAAAGAAGCAAAGAATTAAATCTAAATTTACCTTCTTCTTCTGCTTGCCTCCGCCAGACTTTGCCGGCTTTGACGACGGTGGGGGAGCCTTATCCTTTTTTGGTGCCTAAAAAAGTAAACAAAATAATAATAATAATAATAATAATAATAATAATAGATGTGAAGAAATTGCAAGAAAAATCACTTTACGCAAATCTAAATCTATAGCGAAAATGCGATCGTAGTATAACCCAAAATTAAAAGAAAGAGGATATTTTCTCACACTTGCTAAGAAATCAAACAATAATACAAGTGCTTGGAAAATTACCATGAGACATCAAGGGAGTCTGTAAGGTTGTGAACTGAAGCTGACAAGCTGGGTCTGGAAGATGCAGTACGAAGTGGCTCGCAGACGATTATATAGGTGCAGCTAGGGTTTTGAATTAGGGAGTGTTTGGTTATCCGAATTGGCGTATCCCTTAATTTTGTTTTTTTTATCTTTTGGACCATGGAAACAAACACAAATGGAGGACCTGTTCCTAATTCGACTCTATTCCTGACTGTTGGTGTATGTACAAAAAATGGTTTTATTTCGGTCAGTGGTAGAAGTAATATTTTAGTCCACGGGACGAAATTTCATAGCACTATATATTTTTTTTTTGGAAAAAATGCAAAAAATAAAAATTTTAGGGTATAAAATAAAAAATTATAAATTATAAATATAAAATTATAAAATATTATAGAGTTAAAGGGTTACTTATAAAAATTTTATGGTAAAAATAAAAAAAATTAAAAAGACAAACATGAAAAAATATAAAAAAAATTAGGAGGAAATATAAAAAATCTAAAAATTTTAAAAAATATAAAAAATTTAAAAATTTTAAATGTAATTTAAAAAATTTGGGGCCGAGAGGACTATGGCCTCCGCTTGCCCCTTTGTATCCGCTATTGATTTTTTTTTTTTCCATTTTTTAGTTATTAAAGCCTTGATGTGATAAAAATGAGATTCACTTTCACTGAGTTAACTTCCATGTAGATGTTTACTTGAAAATTAGCTCGGACAAAGTGAATCACATTTTTGTTGAATCAATGTTTCAGTGACAAAGAAAATGGATTAAAATACCAAAATGAAAAAAAAAAAAATTTAAGGACGGCAATTGATATGCCAAAAAGAAAAATAGTTGGAACACCACAATAGAATATTTTAAAAAGTACATACACTACCAATGTAATTTTTCCTTAATTTTAACTAGTTGAGTGCTTATATTTTTTGCAATTTTTAATATATATTTATGTGTAATAACATAAATTTTAAATTATTTAACAAATCCTATTTTATAAGAAAATACAACTATTTAATTTCATTTGCTATATTTATATTTATAAATTAATTTTTATTTAAATTTGAGTCATTTTGATTTTAAAATGTTACATTATTTAATTACAATTTTATATTTAAAACTCAAAAGTGATGAATATATGATATAAAAATGTATCTTAAGAAAAATATATTTCTTAAGGTTTGGTGCTAAATTAATTTTTGAAAGTATTATGAAATAAAAATATTTTATTTGAATTCAAAAATAAAGTTGTAGTAAAAGTGTGCTAGGTTGGGCTCAAACCCAAGACTTATTGTAAATTCAATATATATATATATATATATATATATATATATATATATATATATATATATATATATATATATATATATATATATATATATATATATTACTCCAGCCAATCAGGTGGTTGTATTCTTTTTCCCCCTGATTTTTAGATAGGCTGAGAGACAGAGAGAGTTTGAAGTCCGGTTGACTGACATCTAGCCACTGTTTGACACCACCATTGCCACCATCCTGTCCCTCATCCACCAACGAGCACGAGGAGACCAAGATCTGCGAGAAAAGACTACAGATGAAGGCTCACATACCTCCCAAAATCGCCTAGAAGCTCATTGCTAGTAAATCTACTAGCTGCTATTATGACCATTTTTTATAGAATTTTTGAGCAAACTTGGTACCATTTTGAAGCTCTAGAGCCCAGGAGTATTTTGGTATCCACATCGACTAGTGGAGATGTTAGTAGCCAGAACTGAAGAGAGAAGATTTCTGCCTTTATGAATTTCGAGGCATTTTTTAGTGGATCCAAGGAGAGTATTGCTAGTAGTTTTGGAATTAGTGGCATGCAATCTACAAGTTGATGTGAACGGCACCCACATCAGCCATCATTATAGCTAGCCAATCATTGGCTAGTGGACCTCGTGCCACTGCGACTCTAAACGGGCAGTAACCTGTATTTCACACTTACGTTGTGATTTCAAGGCTAGTTTATAGAAACTCAATTCCGTTAACCTTAAAACATGTTTCCTATTAAATTAATTGCGGTGTTTAAATGTCTAGAAATGGATATTTTGCTTACATTCAATTTATGATTGTGGCAAATATGTTTGAAATGATTTTATACAATTAATGATTTTAATTTTACAGTTTAGTAGGTAACTCATTTTCTGTATATCTATATATATATATTTATTTAGATGAATTAAATGGTTTAAAATTATAATGATAATAAGAAAATAAGGTTATACGAGCTTTATATTATTTTTTTTAAAACGAGTATTAAAAAGAGATATTTAATAAATAATTTTAAGTTGTAAATTTTTTTTTACATAAAAATGGAAATTGAGTTAATTGACGAATTTAATTTTATGCGGTTCTTTAAATAATAATTTTATGAATTTATTTATGTAATTTTTATATTGCTTTAATTTGAGTATTGAACATAATTAATTTTATAAAACTAATTAAAAATGTTGAAATATTTCAAATTAATTATGCTATTTATTTTTCAATACATATATATATGAATTTGTAATTATTACTATTCTTTATGAATGTAATTATCTGAGTTTATTTTTCTTTAATAAGTAAATTTATAATGATTCTGAGGATTTATAAGTTAATTAAATTGATTATTGAGCTAATTGATGAGTTGAAGTCATTGTAATAGTTGATGAGTTTGGAGACTTAGAAAAGGTTGATGAGTTGTGTTTAATTATGTTGAGTTTCGATAGCTATTTAGAAATATTTATTTCTTTTGTTTCAGTAGGGTTAAGTCTTAATTATAGGAGAGATTCTGCCAAAATTTCGGTAGAATTTTAAGAGTTGTTTGGGTTGTTCTTGTGAGATTTTGCATTCCGAGGAGAGTTAGATGGATTTTTATCAAGTTTGTGAGTTATATAACTTAATAAAACATTCCATTTTCTTTATTTATTTAATTTTACATTTGTACACGTGCAATGATTGTTTGTATACTATATATAATTATACATTATGAACATAAGTTAAGCATTTTGGTATATGTATACGATTGTTTTGTTATATTTGTGTTTCATACTACTTGTGGTTGTTTGATGGGATTAGGATGACAAAAGATTACGTGGGATTGTGATCATGAAGATAGTTATGATTAATGAGTTATGATTGGTGTATGATGGCTTAAGGGCTTGCTTATCGTTTGGCACTATTGCCAGTCGGGCTGGCATTGCGTGGCTTAAGCCATTAATGACTATGACCCCCTATGCATTGGATTTTAAGAGACAATATTTGGATTCAAAGAGTCGGATAGGGGATCGGCTCTCCCTATTGGGGTTAGTATGGTTCTTATCAACTGATTTCTATCCTTGGCTAATTACATGATTGTTTGTCTAGTTGACATTATGCATTAATATTTCTGACTTTCGAATAGTATGTTATATTGATAATTATATAGCTCATTGAGTCAAACTCTCATCACTGATCAATATTTTTCCCTAGGATTGCAGGTTGAGCTCTTGAAAAAATTTTAATTGAGTTATTCCTACATTTCATCATTCGGTAATGAAATGTATTTGTTTATACTCGATTATGTAATTAATTTCATATTGTTTTGTATTATAAAACTCTAGAACATTGCATTGTCATTTTTCATTATCTATTATTTTGTTTGTTTAATGGTTGTGTTGTTCTATTAAGCAAGAACTGATGATGGCAATGGATGTGATTGAGATGATTACCCTGACTGGTACTGATTTGATTTGATGCTTAGCTAGTTTTGCTTAACATGTGGACTCATAGCTTTAATTTTGTGACAGTTATTGATGTCCTAGTGGTATTTTGTTGTTTAGTGATTAGTCAGACTTACTACAAGTTTTGAAAGTCTTAAACTTTCCTGTTCTTTAGTGTAGATAAATATTAATATTTATCTTTTTATTTAAATATTATTTGTTTAATATGATAATTTGATCTTTTTATTAAACATGTATGACCTATTTCAAAAAAGCTCCAAATTGAAATTTTTGCAAATAATAACTGTTTGACTACCTAATAGCTAATAGTTATTATGAAAAAAATGATAATAACCAACTAGGTTTGATGCGGCTGTTGAAAACTAAAAAACTAATAGTTACATCAAAAAGATTTTCCAAACACCCATATAGTAATTATTATTATCTTTTGATAATTTTGAATACTAATATAAATAAAACATATGAGTTAAATTTATTATATTTAGGCTAACTAATATATATATATATATATATATATATATATATATATATATATATATATATATATATATATATATATATATATATATATATATATATATATATATATATATATATATATATATATATATATATATATATACACACACGGTAAGGGGAGGAAAAACACATTTGTTTATGTGCCCCTTATTATACTTTTACTAATTGTATATTTAATTTGAGAGTAATATAGTCATTGACTATTATTTATTAAAATTATTTTATTTTTAAGATTAAAATAAATCTAATATAAAATATAACTTTACATAATAAATTATAAATTTAATTTTATTTCATCCGGGTAAATAAATTATACTATTATAATCTAATTTTATTTTTTTAAGGAATTTAATTTTAATTTTTAAGATTAATTGTTTATTTATATTATTCAAATACTCAAATTTTAATTTTCTTTCATATTTCATTAGGTCACTAATTAATTTTGGACATTAAAATTATTAATCCTAATAGAATTAGTTTTGGACATCAAAATTATTAATCCTAATAGAATTGTATTTTCTTAGGTGAATTATATTTCATTCTTTTACTAATATTACATTAAATTTGCTTTATATAAATATACATGGTTATTATTTTCATCAATTTAATCCATAAACTTTTATTCTCATTGATTTTTTTTAAGTGATCACGGCCTCATTATATTTATTTGAGAAGTTTTATATCATTTTAATTGAAAACTTCACTTAACATAAAAATATATAATTTTATACTTGAATAACAAAAAATTGATCATTAAAGCTTTAATAAGAAAAATGTATAATTTTAGAATAAGTATTTATATCTCTAACGAATTCTAATGAGTTGTAATGGACTAATTTTTAAAATTTTAATTGACTAATAAAATACATTTATTATTTTTGAATTTTTTTTCTTTTTTTTTATTTTTTAATAAAGCAAAATGGATAAAATTATAAGTAAGTAATGTCAAGGTTTGTTATAATCATAGTATTTTTAAATAAAAATTCATGGGAAATTCTAAAGGAAATCATTTGTCTAAAAGGTAATAATTTGGTATATGAGTTTGTCTATGTAAAGAGTTTAAAAGTATTTAATTGATAGATAATATAAGTTATTAGTAATTGTTTTACTTAATATGAGTACCCATTAAGTGGCTTGGAATAAGAGGATAAAATTTATTTTTTTAAACTAATTATTTTCTTGAAAAATTTGTATGAAAGTAAACTAAAAAGTAAAACTAATTTTGAAATAATATTTTATACAAAAATATTTTATGTATGCATGCAAATTTTTAAAAATATTTTATGTATAAAATTATATAATGCATGATATTTGACTAAAACAAAATAAATTAGAAAATTATAATAAAATGTATCTATCAATTTATTTACTTTCTTTTTTCTAATATATTCTTGAATATAAAAATATCATTTAAAATTTTAAAAAACGTTCATCTTTTTTCAATGTTGTATATATATTACCTTATAAAGTACATTCATATATTTACATAGAATCTAAAATCATTTTGTGTCATCAATCTAATTGTATTATATATGCATGAATATACCATTTAGATAATATTTATTGCGTGTAATTATATTTTCGTTAAATTTTTAGGTTTTCACATGATAATTTAACTTAATTTATAATCAACAATTAAAGTGAATTTAGTAATCAAGTTATTTAAATATTACTTCATAATAATTTTAAAAGTTGACCAATAAGATTTCAGTCCATGGTGTTTATTTGAGAAATTTTATATTTTAATTGACAACTTTACTTAATATAAAAGTAAATAATTTTATATTTAAGTAACAAAAAAAACTGGTCATTAAATATTTAACAATGAAAGAGTGAAAGTTTAAAATAAATATTTATATCTCAAATGAGTTGTAGCGAGTCATAATAGGAATCTACATGTGAAGCACGCTAAGAAAAATCTAGTATATATATTATGTACAAATCTCAATTGAAACCTACAAAAAGAGATAACGTGATAAAAAGTTTTATAAGGTAACTTTGTATAAGTTTAATTTCTTAAAATAATTATTTGATATGGTGAATAATTTTCTACATAATTTTTGAATTGAACTTCTATATATATAGACCATTGATTACACGAATTATGCTTTGATTGATTAAATTTTATTAATTGATGATTTATTTACTTAGATTTTATACATTTAATATTATATTAAAGAAATATTTTTAATTTTATAATATCCTCCAAAAAATACATGTTTTAGTGTAACGTAATTATTTTTATTTTTATTAAGATTTGTATTAAATTATATTTTAATAAAAAGTAAATTTTTTTTCCGATTATAATTATATAAATTAAATAGTATGATAATAAACATTCTCAATTTTTATTGTATTCTATTTCAAAATTTCCCTTTTACATTTGAGAAAACGGTTTAGTTTTACAGTCAAATATTATAAATTATTATGATATATTATAGGATTTGATTGATATCTTTCCATATATATATAAATATTCTAGTTTCCATATTAGTATTGATTGTATTTTTCTTATTAGAAAAACTTTTTTTTTTTTTTTGTTCTGTACTCTATATAAAGGGCCTAATACTATTGAATGAAATAACTATAAAACTATTTTCTCTATATTTTTTGTTCTTATTCTTCTCCATTATATTTATAACATGTTATCAATACGAATCGTTTTACAATATTGTTTATAATTTTGGATAGATTGTGGTTTGTTACAACCTAGTGAAGGAAAAAAATTTGAAGAAATAAAATTCAAGATTTATGGTAAACAATTTTTGTATAATTAATTACTATTATTATTAATATTTATGTATCAAATACATTTTTTTTAAGAAAAAAAAACTAAATCATTTTTTTTTAAGAAATCGTTTGAACATATTGGGCTAATTAATTGAAGAAATTCTTTTTTTTTTCTCTCTTATAATCATTTACCTCAAATTATTTTTTTTATATTTATAAAAATTTGATATACTATTTAATGATTAATCAATTAGACTCTAATCCCTAAAGAATTAGTACTATATTTTAAATTCTAATTCCTGAAAAACTAATATTATATTTTAAATTTTAGTTCATGAAGAACTAGCATTATATTTTAAATATTATTTACTGAAGAACTAGTATTATTTATAATTCCTGAAAAATTAATTAAATAAATAACTAAACTATGAGTTCCCGAAAAACTGACAATAATTACAGTTCCTGAAAAATTGGTATTTTCTACAGTTCCTGAAGAACTGGTATTCTCTACAGTTCCTAGCGAACTAATATGCTTTACAGTTCCTGAAAAGCTAATATTCTATATAATTCTTGAAAAACTAATCAAAATAAACAAATATAAATTCATTAAAGAATTATTCAATGTTCCTGAAAAATTAAATGCGTTGTCTACAAGTCTTTAAAAGACTTATTTTATTATGATCCTATATTAGTCAATGTTAATTGATGGCCCTCAATATCATGAGTAAGAATTATTTATTATGGATGTTAAATGCTAAAATTCTTGAATTAGTCTTAATTAATTATTTATCTTATGGGATTTTTATGCTGTGTTGACGTGGTAGTACAATTTGTTGATGTGAAATTGAGAGTAGAAAACCAATGTGGCATATTGCCCATTAATTTTGATTTTGTTGAATATGAAATTAAGCCTAACAAGATCTAGATTAACTGGTGTCACTGCTTTGGGTATTGAAAATTTAATGCTGCTAAAGATTTTTCATTTGTCCGAGAACTGTTTGACAGGTTTGGTACTTTAGTTAATCTTTGTAGGGTGAACTTCTTGTTTGCCATATTTTATCTTCCTTTAATAATTTCAATGGGTTACAAATTACAATAGACATTTGAAATATTTAATTGGTTAATCTATTATATATATACTCTTGATGATTTTATTTTAATAAATGAACAGTATATTATATATAACATATAAATAGGAAATTTGTGTTTTTTTTTTGCATTTTTTTTGCGCATGATTGAGATGATTGCTTATGAAGAATTTAGTTTATATATTATATAGTAAACTCTGCTTATACTAGGAGTATATAATAGTTTTAGTGTAAACTCTGTATTTTGAAGACCTGAACCTATGTAATTCACTAATTTTTGACTAATCAATACATTTAGAGTTTCAAAAATCCCGTAAAATTGATAATTAGCTCAAGTTTACTCAAGAGAGGTATTTACTTATACTCATGGTATCTATGTCCTACATTTCTTAGTGGAATTATAAATATGCCATGATATAAATATGTTGTATATATATATTGGTTTATCTTATTAGCAAGTATAATTTGCTTGTGTCATTGCATATTATTATTATTTTTTATTTTTAACTAAAATTCTAGTATAAAGATTGTTGTGCCTTATAGTTAATGGCCAATTTGTCCTCAACTTGATTTGATGCAAATATATTTTATAGTAATTGCTGTATTTTGACTTTTGAGTATAAAATTCATATTGTTTATGTGTTTGATTTCAGTATGAAATTTGAAATAATCGAAAATTTATTATTTCATTATAAACATGAATTTATTGTAAATGGTTGGATTGATTTATAAATTATTGGAGTTTTTACATGAAATTAATTTAAATTTCTTCATTTTTTTCAAAATCGATTGAGTTCTAGTTTATTAAGAAAATCAATTTAATATTTTTGTTTTATTTCCAACACAAAGACTTTGATCATATTTATATTATATGTAAAAGGGGTCTAATGGATAAATATCTCACTATTTAAGATTTTTGTATTATTGAGAACAGTTTTAAAGAGCGATATGATCACTTGAAAGATATGATTCAACCACAAGCTCAATATAATTGGTTAAATCTACGCTTACAAGACTTGAAGTCTATTTTAGAATATAATTCAACCATGTTTAAAATTACTTCACAACTGAAATTATGCAGTAATAAAGTTACATGCTCCTGTAATAGCAATATAAAAAGTGAAAATTTACAAATATTGTTTGTCTTCTAGTGGTTGCAAAGAATAATTGC
Source organism: Reutealis trisperma (assembly GCA_947687605.1). Classification (NCBI taxonomy): domain Eukaryota; kingdom Viridiplantae; phylum Streptophyta; class Magnoliopsida; order Malpighiales; family Euphorbiaceae; genus Reutealis; species Reutealis trisperma. Next base: position 102,941 of record CANTUT010001058.1, on the reverse strand, counting down.
TAATAAGAATCATCAAACAATGCCCACTAGTACAACTGCATTCCCTAAAGTGAATGCTATAAATCATTTGGTAGATCATGAGAATTTTGAAAGAATAATTGCTAACAAGAAATCATCAAACAATATCCACTAGTACAATTGCATCCGCTGAAGTGAATGCTATAAATCATTTGATAAATCATGAGATTTTGAAAGAGGAACAACCCATATAGAGGACATAACTCAATTCAATATTGGTGATTTTATGTAAACTCCCTAAAAGAGTAATTTGTAAGGATTTTACGAGTTGTGCATTATAATGATTTATTTCATTATTTTTTCATCTCCAGTATACATGCACAACATACTGCGTTGAACTGTAGTTCAACCATTAAACTTATAGTTCAATAATTAAACCTTGAAGGTTTGGCATGATTGCCATTATATACATGATACATACTCTCCTTTGAAACTTATACAAAGACATGAGCTGTAAAATTTTAGTTGTGCCATGAATATATTAATATCACTATCTCAATGTGTGATAATGGGTCTACAAAAGAGACTAAAAATTTATTTTGATGAGGCACATTTCTCGATATTAGGGGAAGAAAAGTACCTGCAGTGCTAAAGAATGTCAAGAAATTTATTAGAAGGAAAACTCTTTAAATAATTTTAATCCATGTACAAGTTAGAGTGAACAAGAAGTTCACAAAATAACATAGTTGCAACAAATTACAACTTAACTGTTAAATGCATTTATAAATGCTAAAAGAGTGGCAAAATCTCATATTACATTTGCTAATACCCTAGTAAGGGTTGTGGTTCTAATTGTAAATAGAAAAGTAATCAATCTCACTACATGCCAGAAGCATGGGTAGTAAATTAGAACTAAAGACAAAAATTCGCGAAAAAGAAAAGCACTGTCACTCATAAAATCTCTTGAAGAGAAACCTCCTGAAGAAAAAGATCTCGGTCAAAAAGCTATAGCCAATTATGAGACACAGACTGAGACAATGGAATAATTAGATCCTCCAAATATGGCTTCTAGAGTTGATGATCATATAAATGAAAACTATGAAATCTCAATTATTTTTGTGATATAAGAGAAAGAGTTGATAGAAATTTAATTATCATTGATGATGAATTTGCCTCAACATTAACTCTTGTTATTTCAAGAGAAAATCTGGATTCATAATCCATAATTATAATTGAATAGTAGTATAAACATGATTGATCATCATGGAAAGAGGCAATTAAAGTAGAGCTACACTCGTTCTATTATTAACTATGAGAAAAATAATTCTCTTATTATGGAAATGATCATGTTCCATTATTCGATTAGTATGACAGTTAAAGAAAGGCTTGATATATGCCTTATGAAGCTAATATTTATATGAGAGTCCTAGAAGGACTAGAGACATAAAAAATGAATATACATTAAACAAATGACATGTATTTCATCAAATTACAAAAGTCCTTGTATGGATTAAAGCAATATGGACATGTGGTGTAATTGTTTGAGTAAATTCTTATTGAAAGAAAGATATGTGAATAATACACTATGTCCATTTGTATTCATAAAAGACCGTAGAATTGTAGATGTTATTGTTGTAATATATGGTGATGATTTAAATATCAATGTGACTCCTAAAGAATTCAAAAAAGTATGTATCTATTTGAAAAGTGAGTTCAAAATGAAAAATTTAATGAAATTTTTTTATCAGTCTGCAGACCGATTATCAATAAGTTATAATATAGCAGTTTACTTATGTGAAAAAGGTATTTAAGCAATTTTGTATAGATAAATCTTTTCCCTTAAACATACCAGCGATGGTCTTCTCACCTGAAGTGAAGAGATACCCTTTTAGACCTAAATAAGATAACCAAGAGCTATTTGGTCTTGAAGTACCATATATAAGTGCTATAGGGGCACTCATGTATATTGCAAATTGTATCAGGCTTGAAATTGCATTTGCAAGAAAAATTCCTAACTAAGTATAGGTCTGCACCTACTAAAAGATATTAGAGCGGTGTAAAAAGTTATCTTCAATATACTATTAGTATTATAATTCATATTTAAAATTGGTCTATATACGAATATTGGTTATTTGCTTAGCCTCCATGATGGTATATCTTAGACTGGCTACGTATTTACTTATGGTAGTACTGCAATTTTATAATGGTTTTTAGGGTCATGAAGTACCTCACTAAAAGATACTCCTATTCTATTTTGAGAATAATGTAATTTGCATTGTATAAATTAAAGGTGGTTATATCAAGGGTAACGAAGTAGACATAAACTTTACCCAAATTCTTGTATATACATAAGCTCCAAAAGAGATATTCACTAAATTTGCTTAAGTGATAACCTAAGATATCCACCAAATTCACTTGAGTGACAACTTAACAGACTTACGTAATAAGTCTTTACCTAATGTGGTATTTAAACGGCATTGTTTCATCAATTAGTATACGCCGTGTTAAAATCTATCCTCATCAAAGGGGAGCAAATTAGTATATGATTGTACTCTTTTTCCTTAATCAAAATTTTGTCCCACAAGGTTTTCTTGGACAAAGGTTTTAATGAGGCAATATGTGCAATGACAAAATAGCTCATGAAATGTACTCTTTTCCTTAGCTATGTTTTTTCCCATTAGATTTTCTAGCAAGGTTTTTAATGAGACATATTCATAGCGCAAGTAATATCCTAAGGGAGTACTATAAATAAATTATTATATGTAGATATTACTTAAACATCATTAAGTTTATGGTTTGACAACTTGATAGATTTGTTTACAAAGGCACTTCCTACAACTACATTTGAAAAGTTAGTCAACAAAATTGGCATGCGCCGATTAAGAGATATTTGATAGAAATCATATTTTCATGAGGGGGAGATTTTGGTACACTGTACTTTTTTTTCCTTAGTCTAGGTTTTATCCCATTGGGTTTTCCTAGAAAGATTTTTAACGAGGTAGTGTTATGGCATAAATCTATATAAGAATAATGTACTCTTTTTCCTTCATTAAGATTTTTTCCCACAGGGTTTTTTCTTAGTAAGGTTTTGATGAGGCATATTCTTTGTAAAAGACATCAAGGGGGAGTGTTATGATATATTATAGGATTTGATTGATGTCTTTCTATATATATGAATACTCTAGTTTCCATATTAGTATTGATTGTATTTTTCTTATTAGAAAAGCTTCTTATTTCTTTCTCTTCTATACTCTATGTAAAGGGCCTAATACTATTGAATAGAATAACTAGAAAACTATTCCTTTCTCTATATTCTTTGTTCTTGTTCTTCTCCATTATATTTATAACATAAATATCACTCTTTACAAAATATATGAAAACATTTATATGATTCAATCACAACTATACAATTGTGATAATTTAGTAAGTTTTCTTTGCATCTTAGTTCTCTTTACTCCTGCCTCTAGGTTACCGTCTAGGGTACCCTATGGTGGCCTAGGCCATTGGAAGGTCTCCCTTTTTTTTTTTCCTCCTTTCTTAGTATTTTGCTGAATTTTCTTATTGTTTTTGGTCTTTCTCTGTAATAACCCAAGGTTTCCTTAACCTATTAGAATTAGCAATGGTGACATTATAATGTTTATCTACTATACCACTCAAGATCTTTCTAGTATATTAAGAATCATAAGAATACTATAAGAAGTAATTTTAATAAATAATGTGACAATGAGTAAAGAATATGATTAATTTTGATAAGCAATTTTATGATAAAATTAAAGTCAAACCGAGTTTGACTTAATGTAACTATGTTAATTTTGTACTTGAAATGCGAATTTTAACTGCTAATGAATGGATATTAGCATCTCCTAAGTAATTGGTAGATAATAATAGTAATATGAGAAGTTGAATTCGATTAAAGTTACAATGGTATAATAGAAGTCAAACTTAGTTTGATCCAGTGAGTCTAAATGATATACATATCTGAACAATGCCATTAAAAGGCTCGTAAATGTGCATTATAATATGTATAGAATTTATCTAGTAATGTCTAAAGTATGTAGTCATATTAGAATGTAGAAATATGTATACTAAAGCAAAAGAAATGAAATGTAAAATTTGTTAAGTTACTAAGTCTAAAATATACACATATGGATTTATTAATGGGCCTTTGGACTCCAAAGGCCCAAGCCCATTAAATGGCCAGCTCATAAGGCCCATAAATGAATGAACACAAGCCTTAACTAGAGTTATAAATAGCTAATCATGGTTAAATATTTGCAGGATGAGCTAGCCATAAAATTTGACAAAGAAGCCACTAAAATTGACTAAGTCAAATCCTTAAGCAACTTGAATTCTCATCCTTCCTACATAAAAGTCTAGATACATTTTTTTCTCTTTCCACACCATATGATAAACGTTATTAACCTAGATGAGATCCTAACCATCCATTGTGATTAAGATATAGCCATTGGATTAGAGATTATCAAATTCTCAGCATTCAACCTATTATATATAGATATACAAATTTATGTTGAGAACATCATTTTTGCCAATCTCTACATCAAAAACTCATACCAACCAAGAGAAAATTCTCTCCATACCAACATCAAGAAAGAATCTCAACAAATCATAGTTACCCAAGGTAAGAAATTATAATCATCTTCTTTATTTATTGTATTAAACATGATTTGGGTACTATCATTGTAAATATCTTCCTTTTCTTTTACATATAGAATTCGGCCAATGTAAGAAAGTGGCAAGAAAGTGTTCTAAATTTCAATTGAAGGTATCTAAAGTTATTTTAGATGGTGCAAAATGATTTGAAAGTGTTAAAATAAATTTTGGAAGGTTGATTTAAGACTTGAAAGTTTTAGTAGCATGAATTTAGTTTAAAAGAGAACTTGGTGTTCTAATGCTAGATATTGATAATTAAATGATCATATAGGTTTTATGTTATGTTAGTTTCATATTTCTATAACTAATTTGAAGATTTGATGAGAACTTATAAGTTTTCCCCACATTTGATCTAAGTGGGATAAGTTAGGTTCTTATGAATAAGAGTGAATCAATTCAAAATAATTGGTGGGAATTGATTATCTATGTGTTAATTTGATGAATCTATGATTAATTTAAGGATTGGATGAGGAATTAATGATTTCCCCCTAATTATAGGGTTTATGGAAAAATTAGGGATTTTGAGTATTGAACTTGAATTCATGAAATTGAAGGAGGAATTAAGCTTAAGAATGGTATAACATAATTTGTATAATATTAATTTGAAATTCAATAGATAGAAATGATTTTTTCCAAATTTAATAAACTAGGTTCATTTATGGAATTGGATGGTGGAAGTAGAATTAATTCATTGAATATTAGAAGTTGTTTAAATTGATTTTACCCAAAGTTGAAAAGTGAAATTAGAAAGAAAGGAATTATCTTTCATTAAGTAAATACTTTTGGCTATTTGGAAGATAATTAAGAAAAAGTGTTAAAATTAGTAACAAGTTGTAAGGCCTCGCCCGAGCACCTGTCTAATCCGCCGAGAAATCGAAATGCTCTTTAGGAGAAACTCCACGATTGGAACTCACTATGAGTTCAGAAAATTGATTTTTGTGATTTTGAAGTTGTGAAAGTGAGTCGCCACTTTAGTTTAATTGTTTTAATTGGGAAAATTAAAGAAAACCTAACATGATTGACTCTATAAAATATTTGATTTATCCCAATGGAATATGCACCAATCCGTAAGTGACCAAAAAGGCCTCGGGGATTAGGTTTTGGTAATTACACAATTGAGAAAATATAATTTTCTTTAGTTTGGCAAAAAAGTGCGAAATAACTCTTAAAAAGGAATTTTTGTGTATGTATGGACAAGAATATAATGATGCATGAAACAGATATATATGACAAGATGTAATGACAATCATGGATAAATAAGCAAAATAAATCTTACTTAATTATTACAAAATCGAAATGAATAAAATAAGAGGATCTTTCCTCTAGTCTTTATGGGTACTAGGGAAAGCACACATTCCTCAACTAAGTTAACACAGAATCAGAAATAAAAGATTAATATAAATAAATCAAAGTAAAAAGGAAACAAGTTAATAAAAAGATTTTGGAGTTGATGCATTTTCAGAATGGCAGCCTGTGTATCCTATTGAATAGGAATCAAACCCCACGTAGTTCTTCCTTCTTGCGAATGAGGGGTTCTGGAAAAAGTGTTGGTTTGTTTATTAATTTAATTCTGATTCTTAAATTAATAAATTTTAGATCTTTTCTATTTTAGACCTAAAGATTATTCTAGATCTGAGTTTAGAATTTTGAGATTGGAAAGAAGATTATACCTTTGCTTTTCTTGTCTTTCGGATGAATGGAACGAGCTCAGCTTCGGATCTCAACTCCATTTTGGATTTGAAACCCTTAGAATTTGAATCTTAACAACAAAAGATTAGCAAAATTAAATCAAAATTGAAATTGAAACAATAGCCCTTTTGTATCAAATTTCAAACAGAACTTAAAAACAGCAAGTATATCAGTATTCAGAGAGTTTCTACCTTGGAATCTCCCCCCCAAATGAGCTGGAAGGAGGATCTATTTACAGAGCTGCTGAGGAGGCACTGGCGGTCTAGACGGCGGCACCGAAATCTCACCGGTGGCACAGGCAGCATCGGTGTCTGATCGGACATCCAGGTGGCACGTTGGGCATGCCGCCCGTGCTGCCAGCATGCATTTCATGCTGCCTATAAGGCGGCATGGCCAGTGTGCCGTCTAGAGAGGTAGCGTGCCTCGAGCATGTTGACCGGTTGATTCGACCTATTTCCTACTTTTTCATTAGTTTATAGTCTGTTTTAGTTTTGATTCGAGCTCGGTTTGATTCTGTGGGTTTGTGACTGAAAGGCAGTTGACTGGAGGTGAAAGATTTAGAAAATTTATTTTTCAACGGGGCGCGCCGTATGCGTAATGCATTATTTGTAGTAGGTGTCAAGCTACAACCGGATCATAAAGGTGCAAATTTGAGGGTTCTTAGCTACCCTCTCATCAGAATTGGCTTTAAGCAAAAGGCGATTCTGATGACAGTGAACCCTTGGAAGAGATGCTATGTCAGACTTTGGGCTTATGCTCTTGCAACATCAGATTTTTGGCTTATATGTTCTTTTGCCATGTCAGATTCTAGGCTGTGCCATGTCAGAACCTGGGCTATACCATGTCAGACTCTAGGCTTGTGATATTTGCTTGTGCTTATGAGGACATTCATGCTTTGTACAAACTGAACCTTATGAAGGACAAACATGGTATAAATATATGAACCTTTTGGGTAGGGGCCCATAGGAGAAATGGGCTTTTGTCAATGCCTATTGGTTTGACCTTGGCATTGGATGTGAGAATGGTCATGGTGATCTTCAATTAAGGCTATATGTCCAGCCTAATTGTTAGAGGTAAAGATGATTTGGTGAATCAAGGCTATCTATTCTACCTAGACTTTAAGATTTCGTCCATCTAGGGAATTCAAATTGGTTTAGCAAAGCCACCTGTTCGGCCTTACTATTGGGGAGATTATGATCAAAGTTATCTGTTTGGCTTTGATGTTTAAGATTGGGATCAAAGCTATCTGTTTGGCTTTGGTGGTTGGGAGGATTATAGTCAAAGCTATCTGTTTGGCTTTGGGGGTTGGGAGGATTAAGGTCAAAACTATCTGTTTGGCCTTGTTGGTTGGGAAAGTTGGGGTCAAAGCTATATGTTCGGCTTTAGTATTAGAAGGATTAGGATCAAAGCTATTTGTTTGGCTTTAGTGTTGGGAGGAATAGGATCAAAGCTATTTGTTTGGGCTTGATGTTAGGAGGAATAGGAACAAAGCTATTTGTTCAGCCTTGACATTTAGAAAAGCTGGGATCAAAGCTATCTGTTCGGCTTCAGTGATAGAAGGATTGGGATCAAAGCTATCTGTTCGGCTTTGGTGTTAGATTTAGAGAAGGTTATGTCTTTGAAAGACAAGGGGTGTGGGAATGTCAATATGGGTGGCTCGACTCAGTTTGCCCATTGAAAGTTATGGTTGAGGATTAGTCCTTATAGGGACAGATCTTGGCTAAAAAGGGTAGGTCTGGTTAGGACATCCATTTAAAAGGCTTAGTCTGATTTTGCCTTAAAGGAGATCATTGGCATCATTAATGAAGGCCTTTTGGGAGTGGGCTTCATGATGAAGGCTTCTTGGTTTAGGGTTTATGATGAAGGCTTTTGGTTTTGGGCTTCATGGTGGAGGTTTTGGTTTTGGGCTTCATAGCGAAGGCTTTTGGATCTTGGCTTCTTGATGAAGGCTTATGGATTTAGGCTTCTTAATGAAGGCTTTTAGATTTGGGCTTCTTTATAAAGGCTTTTAGATTTGGCCTTCTTGATGAAGGCTTTTTGGATCATGTGCCTCTTAATGAAGGCTTCTGGATTTGGGCTTCTTAATAAAGGCTTTTTTGGGAGATATACCTTGACTTCTGGTTTTGCTAAGGAAACTAGATTTAAAGATGATAAACCCTGATAGACTTGGGATTTTTGGTTCTGCTTATTTTGAGATTATGCTAAAGAATGGGTGGTATGTGGTATGATTTGTTGATGAAGCTTGGGATGGAACTATATGATTTCATAAAGTTCGAGAATGGTTTTGAAGATAGGCTAAAACTTCTGAAAAGAATCATAGAGGTTGTACGATTTTGCTTTTTGTAGCATGAATCATGGAAAAGAGCGAGCAAAGCTTTTCTTGTTTGTTTGAGATTGAAGAGACTCTTGGAGTGACACTTAACTGGTTTGACTTTATGTAAACTGGTTGAAATAAAAAGCCCTTAGGATTGGCTAAAGGGCTAGTGGAAGAAGACAACTTAGGGATTATGTTCCCAACTGTAAAGGATTGTGCCTTAGCTCTTCGAACTAAGCAACAGGATAGATTGACAATAGATGATGACGTTCTTAGGAAGACATGCCCCCGTTGTAGGATAAGAATATAGAAGATAGAAAATCCTTAGAGAATGAACCTCTAATGAGGAAGGATGACTCTAGAGACATGAGATGAGATAGATTAATTGAAAATGATTTGAAAACTTCAGACATGAGGGAAGATGACTTAGATGAGCTTTATCTCTCTCTCTCTCTCTCTCTCTCTCTCTCTCTCTCTCTCTCTCTCTCTCTCTTCTTTCTTTTAGCTGTAACTTTTGCCTAAGCCGCCCTTTTGGGTTTTCAACTTAGCGAGCTTGAATTAATGAAATTTGGAAGAAAATTCCACCATGGTTTGGGCTGCTGCCTTTTTTATTTTGAAGGGCTCTGACCTTTGAATTTTGGATTTAACAAAAGTCTTCTCTGAACTTGTTGCCCCTTGTTAAGGTGCATTATCTAATTACCCAATGTGGAACAGGTAATTACATTTACTTGCTTTTTATACTTCAACTATTTGATCATTTGACCTTCTTTGATTAGGTGCAATTGTTGATGGCACCTCAAATTCTAACATGTGCTAATTGTGGTGGATTTGACTATTTGTTCATTTCTCTCTCTTTCTTTTTCTCTTTTTTTTTCTTCTTTTCTTGCCCCTTTTTTTTTTTTTGGGTAAGGTCATCCATGTTGGATTAAAAAGGAAAACGAAAAGAAAATATATGTGCATTACTATAAAGGAAACTTTATTGCAAGATGACAAAAGGAACCACTATGGTCAATGAGAATAAAAAAAAATAAGATGACAGACTTTGACTCAGATTTAGACTCAGACTTTTGAGATTCAGACTTGGACTTAGGTTTAGACTTAGAATTCAATCTTAGACAGGTCATATTAGCTGAACTTGAACTACTCCGTGACATGCCTTCTGAGGCTGAGGTAAGGTGGGGTTGAGTTAGAACTAGATTCCTCATCACTATTCAGGTTGGTGGTGGGGAATTCAGCTTAAAATAATGTACTTTGGATGCAATCTTCAACTTTTGATGTAGTTACAGCCAAAGCTTAAAGGTGGATAGGTATTGTGTTAACAAATGGGCTTTATAGGTGGGAAGTAGATTCTTTATAATGATATCTACTTGTTCTTGCTCGGTTGGCTTGTTTACCATTTGGGTAGCTTTAGCCCTCCACCTTGTAAGGAATATGGAAAAGGACTCATCTGGAAGTTGCTTTGTGGTTTCTAAATCCCTTCTTGTAATGTCCACTTCAATATTGTAGTGGTACTGTTTGACAAATGCCTTGCAAATGTCCTCCCAAGTCTATTTTTGGGTATCATCCAAGTTAATAAACCATCTTAGGGCAGTATCCATAAGGGTTTGATGAAAGAGTTGAGCAAGAAGCTCATTGTTGATAACAAAGGGATGCATTACCCCCACATACATCTTTAAATGGATCTTGGGGCAAGTAGTACCATCAAATCTGTCCAAATTCAGCATCTTGAACTTTGGCAGAACTCTTGGATTAGGAAATAAGCTTAGGGAGCCTATATCAACTAGGTTCTCTTTCTCCTTCAGATTATTTAGCATTTTTCCATGTGCTTCACTTTTTCATGAAGGCTTTGATTTCAAGGTTGACTTCCTTCCTTTGAAAAGGATCTGCGGGTCAGGAAGTGAGAGTAGGGGTGAAATTTGGTGGTTAAACTATCATGAGTTGATAAAGTGAGTTGTTTCTGAGGAATTCAGGTGATAGAATAGGTAGTGGTGGGATTGTGTCAGTGTTTGCAGGCTCTTTGTCTTTGGAATTAGCTCTGGAAGTGAATCCATAAACAAGATAAAGAGCGGGTTTTAGGTCTGATTTGAGTAGTTTTGGGTCAATTGAGCTTTGGACCAGGCAGGTTTGTTCCCTTAAGGTGCAGACATCTTCCATAGTGGCCCTCCTTTGGGCTTTGAGCAGGTCTTAAAAATAGGCATCTTGCCTCTTCATTAGAGTCTCTTATTGTTTAAAGAGCTTAGCAAGAAGCTCGTTAAAGATTTCATCAGCTCTGATAGTAGTGATTTCATCTCCAACAACAGACATTTTGTCAACCTTTGCAAGGGAAAAGGAATTGGGTTAGTATCAAGCTTTGGAAAAAAGGGTTATGGAGAGGTGTGACAAACCAAAGGATCTTAGGCTTAATGACAATGGATGACAGTGTCTTATAGTTAGGTTAAGGTGTATAGATAAAGATGAGGGTAGAGGTGTATGATGTTAGCTAGGTAGGTATTTAGCTAAGGGAGCTAGGTCAGATTTTAGCTTTGGGTGGCTATATTAGATTTTAGCTTTGAGTGGCTAGATTAGATTTTAGCTTTAGGTGGCTAGGTCAAAATTTAGCTTAGGTGGCTAGGTCAGATTTTAGCTTTGAGTGGCTAGATCAGAATTTAGCTTTGGGTGATTAGGATTGTGATTTATGAATGGTTTACCATAGGCTTAAGGATAGAGTGGCCATGGGTTTTATGATTGGGTATGGATGTACCATGGATTTGGATGTTGGGTGGACTATGGATTTGGTGATAGTTGAATAATGGGTTGGACTAGATCATGGGCTTAAATGGGCTATGGGTTTGGATAATAATGTAAGAGATGAAACCTAGTCAGCATTTAGTTTGGGTAAGGATAAGAGTGACACTAAGTCAGTATTTAGCTTTGGTAATGATGGTTGAGGATAATGCTATATCAGTGTTTAGCTTGGGTAAGAACTATGAAAGATGAAAGCTAGATCAATGTTTAGCTTGGGTAAGAGTTGTGAAAGATGAAAGCTAGGTTAGTATTTAGCTTCGGTAAGAATTATAAAAGATAAAGCTATGTTAGTGTTTAGCTTAGGCTAGGTTAGTGTTTAGCTTAGATAAGAATTATCGAAAAGGATGACGGTACCATAGATGAGTTTATTTTTACCATGAGTTTGACATTGGTTTGGATAGGACTGGACTATGGGTTTTGGGTGAACTATGAGTTTTGGGCTTTGACCATGGATTTAGGTGGACCATGGGCTTTGAGTGTTGACCATGGATTTAGGTGGACCATGGGTTTTAGGTTTTGACCATGGGTTTAGGTGAACCATGGGTCATGAGCTTTAGGTGTTGACCATGGGTTTAGATGGACCACGGGTTTTGGGTTTTGACCATAGGTTTAGGTGAACCATGGGTTTTAGGTTTTGACTATGGGTTTAGATGAACCATGGGTTTTGGGTTTTGATTATGGGTTTAGGTGGACCATGGGTTTTGGGTGTGAAGGTGTTTGGATAGGTTTTTGACTCTTCAAAATGTTCAAGCTATGATGCATGTTTGCATGAATGAAAAGGTTTCATGATAATGACGTACCAAGTTCAGTATTATGGTGCATATAATCCTAAAGGAAGGTTCTATGAGTCACTACATGAAAGGGTTAGAGTGGTTTGAAGGGAACCCATCACACTAGAGATGCGATATACCTAACCACATGTGAGACAAGGAGCCTCGCGTGGGTCAAATGGTACGTGCATACTCATTACACCTCTAAAAGGATTAGATGATACGTCGTGGGCTACATGATTTCATTATCGGCAAGTAGACCTAAGGAAGGTTTTCCACTTGATGTTACTTTCTATCCTTTGTTTTTCCTAGAAGTTAGGTTTTTGTTGACCAAGAGTCCGATGTAGTGATGCATGATAGAGTTATTTCGCGTTTAAAGCTAAACTCGGTATTTTACCAAAAGTGATCCACTATATCTTTTATTTGAAAAAGATTTTAAGTCCCTAGTAGAGTCGCCAACTGTGAGGCCTCGCTCGAGCACTGGTTTGATCCGTCAAGGAATTGAAATGCTCTTCGGGAGAAACTCCATGATTGGAACTTGCTGTGAGTTCAAAAAATTGATTTTTGTGATTTTGAAGTTGTGAAAGTGAGCCGCCACTTTAATTTAATTGTTTTAATTGGGAAAATTAAAGAAAACCTAATATGATTGACTCCACAAAATATTTGATTTATCCCAATGGAAAATGCACCAATCCACGAGTGACCAAAGAGGTCTCGAGGATCAGGTTTTGGTAATTACACAATTGAGAAAATGTAATTTTCTTTAGTTTGGGTAAAAAGTGCGAAATAACTCTTAAAAAGGAATTTTCGTGTATGTATGGACAAGAATATAATGATGCATGAAACAGATATATATGACAAGATGTAATGACAATCATGGATAAATAAGCAAAATAAATCTTACTTAATTATTACAAAATCGAAACGAATAAAATAAGAGGATCTTTCCTCTAGTCTTTATGGGTACTAGGAAAAGCACACATTCCTCAACTAATTTAACACAGAATCAGAAATAAAAGATTAATATAAATAAATCAAAGTAAAAAGGAAAAAAGTTAATAAAAAGATTTTGGAGTTGATGCATTTTCAGAATGGCAGCCTGCGTATCCTATTGAATAGGAATCAAACCCCATGCAGTTCTTTCTTCTTGTGAAGGAGGGGTCTGGAAAAAATGTTGGTTTGTTTATTAATTTAATTATGATTCCTAAATTAATAAATTTTAGATCTTTTCTGTTTTAGACCTAAAGATTATTCTAGATTTGAGTTTAGAATTTTGAAAATGGAAAGAAGATTATACCTTTGCTTTTCTTATCTTTCGGATGAATGGAACAAGCTTAATTACTGATCTCAACTCCACCTTGGATTTGAAACCCTTGGAATCTAAATCTTAACAACAAAAGATTAGGGAAATTAAATTGAAATTGAAATTGAAACAATAGCCCTTTTGTATCAAATTTCAAATAGAACTTAAAAGCAACAAGTATATCAGTATTCAGAGAGTTTCTACCTTGGAATCTCCCCCCCAAATGAGCTAGAAGGAGACTCTATTTATAGAGCTGCTAACGAGGTGCCGGCAGTACAGATGGCAGCAACGGAAGCTCACCGGCGGCACGGGCGGCACCAGTGTCTCGCTGGACATCTGGGGGGCACGTTGGGCGTACCGCCCATGTCGCCGGCATGCATTTCATACTTCTTATGAGGCGGCATTGCCGATGTGCCGCCCAGAGCGCTGGCGTGCCTCTCATGCGCTGACTAGTTGGTTTGACCTATTTCCTACTTTTTCATTTGTTTCTGGTCTGTTTCAGTTTTGATTCGAGCTTGGTTTGATTCTGTGGGTTTGTGACTGAAAAGAAGTCGATTGGAGGTGAAAGATTCAGGAAATTTATTTTTCAACGGGGCACTGCCCTGCACCCCGCAAGGGGCGCTGCCTCTTTGACCCCTGCCTGCTAACCGGCTAGCGGAACCGTCGTATGCATAGCGAACTATTCTTAGTAGGTGTCAAGCTGCAGCCGGATCATAATGGTGCAAATTTAAGGATTCACACAAGTATATGTATAGTGTGTCTTGACCTTAAAAGTAACAAGTTAGTACTATAATGAACAAGATAAAAGTGTTAACAAGTTAAGCTAAATTTAAACTAATGTCATAAGAAGGAAGTGATTGATGTGTAATTGAAATGCAAACTTGTAGAATCTAAAGACGAGGACAAGGACATTGTCTAAGAGTGCAAGGACCATCACTAGCATCAAAGTTAAATGCAAATAGGAGCAAATGAGTCCAAGGTGAGTACTTAATAATATAATATGACATGTGCCATATTCTTTAAACCTTTATTATTTAAACCATTATCATTGAGATCGTCTAATTCCATACAGAACATGAATGGCCTATTGAATATTGCACCATTTGATATGATACTTTTTATGGCGTTCGACTATTGTGAACCTTTCATGTTGAATTCATAATATGATCATTGAATTCCTTATTGTGAACCTTACATGGACCTTTTTATTAATGCCTATTGATAAGCAGAAATACCTTTATGATGTGGGGTAATACATCAAATCTTGTGCACTTGGTATAAGCCTGAGGGTAGGGTGAGAGTACCCAACCTCTGTTAGGGGAAACACTTAATCGTAAGACCTGATTAGTCTTGCGCAATATAATGCATGTAAGTGAGCAAGGCTTAGGTCGCCACTCTTTGATTTATGTGTGTGGGAAGCATTTCACTTCCAAGAAATTACTATTTCTACTAAAGATATTGTTCCTATCTTAAATGAGAAATTGATTCCTAAGGACAATTTTGATTAACATTGCTCCATTGCCATAATGAGCCCATCTTGATAATGATCCTTATACTCCCAATATATTGTATTATTATATACTCACTGAGTTTTGTCTCATTCCCTAGTTGTTTAAATTTTTCAGGTAAGGTTGATGAGTCAGCTTGATAAATTCTAAGCCCCATTCTTCCATATGCAAGTTATTCTACTAATTTCAAGTGTTGTGATACTTGACTATGAAGACTATTGTTTTAGAGTTCCATGGTTACCAAAGGTTTAGTACTAATATATTATTGGATGTATATGTAATGTGAATTGTATTGTAATCACTATTATAAGGGTGTATTAAGTAATGAACATTTGGATAATGACATGAGATACAAATTTGGAAATTTTATAAGTTGTGTATGTAAATGGTATTAGTAAGTAATTGGTAATATGTAAAGTGATAAACTAGTAATGGGCAATAAGGAAAGGTAATTAGGTTCTAATCTTGGGATAAGGTTCAATATGGTAAATGGTAAACAATTATAAGTTAAATGGGGTTTTATGGGTTTAGGTGACTTTATGTCTTTCTATGCCCTAGGATCGTTGTGGCTTAATAAGTGGGTCATAACATTCTCTTTTGGTTTTTATAGGAATTTTTTGCCTAGCTGGATAAGGCCCTGTGTTTTGTGCATCTTCATCGTGGTGATGGTGCTGCTCTATTCTTCGGTAGCTTTGTTCGGATCTTCCAACAATTCATCTCCTTCTTTGCTATTGTTGGGTGCTATGAAAGTTGAAGGAAGGAAGAGTTGACTATTCCTAACTATGGTTTGACGCAATCTATGCTCTTCTTCGTCAATCTAAGACTTGAGTTGCGATTCTTGGTCATTAATAGAGCCTTGAACCCTTCAAGGTGTTGGCCATTTAGATGAAGGGATTTGGGGCTTTGTCAAGTAAATACCTTTACTGATTGTGTGTTGAAAGGGTGGGTTTTTCTTGCAACTTAGCAAATTCTTTAGGGATGGTTTAGTTGCATCTCCCCTTCCAGTGGTAGTGGAGTACCATCGTTCTTTGGACTCCATGCAGCAGCGGCTGTGAAGGTTGTGGTTGTGGTGGATTCTGGAAGAGGGTACTAGGGGTGTTTGCATAATTTGTCCTGGTTAGGCTTGTGCATCAATTCCTTCATAGCCCTAAAGGCTGTGTTTGTTTATTTGGGCTTTAAGTCCATTTGTACAGACCTAAATTTGGGTAGTTGGCCTAGGACTCTTAGTTCCTTTTATTATATTGATGTACTTGCTGGGCCTTCCCCATTGATTATATTTGCTGTACTAACTTGGGCTTCATGCCCCTATTAATGATAATCTAGTTCTTCTTTGGGCAAAAAAATAAAAAAAAAATTGTGATAATTTGGTGTTTGCATTTTTTATTTATCAATGATTTTCTTTGTTTTTGTCACATAAGAAATGATAATTTTTCATTCTCTTCTAGTTGTCTAAAATTGTTCTTAATATTGTATGTATACGTCAAAATATAATTTTTATCACTTTTATTTTTTATGAGAAGGTGCAATATTTTTTTTATTGAAATTATTACTTGAGAATGCATGCACAATATATAGGCAACTTCTTCATTTCCTTTTTCTGCACACTATACAATAACCCTTGCGTTGTTTTGGGAACAAATAGTTCGGCTTAAATTAAAAGTATAAATATGATATTTATTATAAATATAGAAATAATTTTTGTAAAGTAACACATTAATCATACAATGCGATAAACACTAATATATTGTAAATAACACAAATATAACAGAGAAAAAAAATACAAAAGTTAAAGTTATTTTGCGAAAAAAATATAACACATTTTTAGATAAATGTGACCTATAAGTATGATAAAAAAAAAAAAAAAAAGATATCGATTTTAATCTAACTCAAGGTGGTATAATAAAATCTTATTCACCTTCACTTAAAACCAATATCGATTAAGTTAGTTAATCTCAAATTGAAATTGAGTCATGGCTAATTATTAATGAATAAATTTATTTAGGTATCGTAAATAAATTGAATTTTTAATCTTTCAAATAGGAATTTAGGTTAAAGCATATAAATTTTTTAAATCCAATTAAATTTTGATTAACTTTGGCTTAAATTTTGATTAACTTTTGCTTAACTTTAGTAATAAAATTGAAAATTTGTAATATAAAGTGCAGGTTTGTTTATTTTTTATTAAACACTATTGAGGTAACAAATTCATGAGTGTTTTTCAAAGGTATTTTTATTTTTACATTTAAAGGGCACTTGAAATTTTAGTATTATTGCAGTAAAGATAGTAGCTAATACCACTGAATTAAATAATTTCAATGTTTTACAAATGTCTTTGAATTAAAGAGTCAAATTAGAAAAAATTGTAAATTGTAAGCCGGTGCTGCGTGAAAATCTTCTTCGATTATGGTATTTCCAGCTTAATACCTTTAATCAATCACCAAACCAACCAATATTCAAAACTAAACAATGAAGGAAAAATAATAAATAAAATGTTTTTATTTAGAAAAAGGTCGTATAATTCAGTAAATCATTCACTTATAATCAATATAGAAGAATCAAATTTATTTAACATGAACTAATTAATTAATAGTCTGTGGCAAAAAAATAATTAATTAATACTAGTATTGTCGATGTAGCAACCTCTTCTAGAAAGGGTTACGCAAAGGGAGAGTGAGATCCACATGGCCAATAAAATGAGCAAATAACCCTATGGGCGACACCATTTATTTAAAGCATGCAAGGGTGAGAAGGGCATGAAGAAAGTGAAAGTACTCCATTGTCCTAGAATGGTGTTGTTTTTTAGGCAATTCAAAGAAAAAGCATGGGCAAGGTAGTAATGAAAAAAAAGGTAGAGTCATTATTCTTTTGAACAGTGCCCATTTTCTAATTTTAATGTATGTAATAGATTCTTATGATTGATAAATTTTATAATTGATTTTTATTATAGATATCGTTGATTTCATGAAAGAAAAAATATTTATGTACCTATACTATCACATTAAAAAGAGGATGAAATTTTATTATGCTTATGAATAGTCAAGCCAGGCTTTAACTTAATTGGAGCCTTAGGCGAAATTATAGTAAGATTATTTTCTTCTTACTCAATCTTTTTTATTTAAATAATAAAATTACACAATAAAAGTAAAAAAAAAAAGAAGTGAATCATATTAAAAAAAAATCCTAAAATATAATTACAAGAATTAAAATGTTTTGCTCTTCAAAAAAAATCTTGAGATTGAAATATCATTTTTATTTTCATAATAATTACAAGAAATTAGAACCAATAAACTTTGATATAGTAAAAGTAATAAAAATAATTATTTAAATTATTCATAAACATTAACATTCCATTGTGAGCCCTCGCCCGAGTATCGGTCCAGTCTCTTAGGAATAGAAATGCTCTTTTGGGTTTTGATCTCATTGTGAACTCTCAATTTTGCACTCTCATCATCCAACTGCAACTTTAGAATCTGCTAAGTTTAACGTGCTACACGTAGCTGTTACAGCGGTCCCGCTAGCTGATTAGTGGGCTGGGGTTCGGGGGTAGCACTCTCGGAAGAAAATTTTTTTAGCCTTCAATTAGATTGCTACTGGACATCCAAATTTTCTAAACTTCATACTAACCGGTCTCTTAAAAAAAAAAAAAATAGCTGCCATGTTGCAGCCCTGCAGTGCCCCATCAGGTCTGTGCGATGCTGCAAGTCCAACTTGTCACCTACACTACTTTGGTGTGGGTGGTCCCCCTTCAGTGCGAAAAAATGTCCAAAATACCCCTCTAACCCAATTTTTAGCTCTTTCCAGCCCTACCCCTCATTGTTTTTTCACTTTTTCAATTCCTAAACTACCCTCACCCACTTTTCAAATAAATACCCCTCACCATTCTCCTATTTTCCACACTTCTTGAATTATTATTGATGGTGTGAACCTTCAAATTTGCACCTCTAGACAACTGACAATTGATTACAAACCCATAAAATCAAATCGAGCTTAAAATGGATGAGAAACGGGTGAAAACGGGCAAAAATCACAAAACGGGGGAAGTTCGCCAAAAGGCTTGCAGCTGTCGCCAGAATCTCTATAGCTGCTGCTACTTTTTTCATTTTTTCTTCATTTTGTTCACTTTTCCCACATCGAAAGTGCATGAAATCTTCTCCCAACCTTTCCCCTATATATAGGAGTCCTCCTACTCCTTTCTAATTACCTTGTAATCTCTTGGTTTGCTTGATTAGCCTTTGCATCATCCAAACTATCTCTACAAGTTTAGTCTGAAAGGAACAAACTTTTTAGTTTAAGTTTTTATTTGGATGGTTGTTTCAAGGGAGCTCTCCTCAAATCAGTTTGATGAGGTTCCAATAATGCCGTCCGAGTCTTCATTCTAAAGTTGTCATTCCGCTGAGCTGAGAGGGTGGAATTTCGATCTGGTTGTCCACTTCATCCGCCCTACGTCCCTAAGTTTCATCTTCCTAAGGTATTTATTTATTTTTCTTGTTTCATTTTGTTTTAATGTTTCTTTTACTTTATATTGTTTTGTTTGTCTGTTTTGTTATTTTTCCTTAGAATTGCTTAGATTTTCCTTTCGTTTATTATTTCTTTGCTTTGCATGTTTTATCATTTTTTTTCATTATTTTGAGGCATGTTGATTAGAATCCAATTTAGTCAACTAGGTAATTGATTTGAATTGATGCATCTACTTGTTAATTAAAACCTGACCTAATTAACAACTTGGTAATTAATCAATATGATTTAATCAATCAACCCACCTTTCAATTAATGAACTGAAACATGATAAAATGGCTAGGTTAAACTAACCCCTTCGCAAGAAAGGTGAATTATGTGGATTTTGATTATCATTTAAAGGGATACGTAGGCTTACTTGTTTAAAGCATCAAATCCAATTTAAATAAAATAATCATTCTCTTGTACACCACTTTATGAATTAGTTCTTTTCTTTGTGATATTTGTTTTTAATTTTTTTTATTATAATATAGATGTTGTCTTTCTTTTGTAGTATTTTTCTTTAATAATTATTTTAGAATTATTTTGGGGAATGTGTGACTTCTATAGAACCCATAAGGGCTAAAGGAAGTATCCCCTATTTTGATTTTGAATTGTAAAATTAATTCCTTTAATTTATTTGCTTTATTACTTTGAATGAATGTTTATTTATTTGTTTATTCATGCATTATATAATTGTTCATGCATTTTGTAAATTATTCATGAAATTTATTTTAACTCATTTTATATTAAATTTGCCAAACTAATCATTTTTCTAAATAGATCAAAAACCTAGTCCTCGAATCCTCTTTGGTTTTGAGGCTAGTGATCTTTTCCTTTAGGATATTAATTGGAGTCAACTTGGGTTTTTTCCTTAATCTTTTCCCAAATAAAATAAAATTAAGGTGGCGAGTCTTTTTAAAATTAACCAATTTGAACCCGAGGGTTTCATCGTGAGTTCAAATCCAAATGAGTATTTCGATCCCACTTAGTGGATTGAATCGGTGCTCAGGCGAGGCCTCACAGCTAGCGACTCCACTAGGGACCACCTTCTTTTTTATAAAAAGAAATAAGAGGACTACCAATTGGTTTAAAACAAAGTTTGGCTCTTTTAATTCATAAATGACTTTCATGCATCATTTATATTGGCTCCTTGCCTTTCAACCTAGATTTCTTAGGAAAACAATGGATAGAAAGTAACATTGAGTGGGTAACCCTCCTTGGGTTTATTCGCCGATAGTGAAATCATCCACCCCACGACAAATCCTTTGATCATTTCAAAGGTGTAATGAGCATGCACGTACTGCTGGACATACACGAGGCTCCTTGACTCACATGTGGTTAGGTATATTGCTGCTCAAGGGTACCCTGTACAAACCACCTTTACCCTTTTCATGTAATGAACCTAGATCTTGACCTTAGGTTGTATGTACCATAATTTAAACTTTGCATCTTTGCATTCTCATGAAATATTTTCACCATGCATATCATGCATCCATGTTGTATAACAAAACATGCATTCAACTTTAGTTTAGGTTACACCTTGAATCGAAGAAGGGTCACATACTCACTTTCCACTTCTATCCAAACACTTTCACTTTTAAACATTAAACACTCTATCTCTGTCTCAATCACCTTTTGCCCCTATAACTTTAAGTCATCACCCTAAACCTTATCCCATTACCTTAGCCTTTAACCTAAAACACCTCTACCCTTATTTTTACCCATACCCTGCCAACCTAATCACCAACACACTATCTTAAGCCCAAAACATTTGGCCTAATACACTACCCTAAGCCCAATATCTTTGGCCAAACACACTACCCTGAGTCTAATACCTTTAGCCTAACATAATACCTTAAGCCTAACACCTTTGGCCCAACACACTATCCTAAGCCCAATACCTTTAGCCCAACACACTATCCTAAGTCCAGTACCTTTGGTCCAACCCGATACCTTAAGCTTGAGACCTTGACCTACGGAACCTTAGGAAATCGTCAAAAGCCTAAATGTAATTAGCTCACAACATCGAAAGGAATCTTTTTCCTTGAAAGTTTGCATGCCCATATTCCTGCTTCTTCCTTAAGCACTTATCGTAATTCTTTGATTTGGTTTGTAAGGTACCAATGGCCAACCCACTTAACATGAACACCTTGACCATACTTATGACTAGCTTTCTTAAGAAGCATGAAGAGCATTTTCAAGCTATCCTAGCTACTTAATAGATCCAATTTGAAGAAAACATGAAGGAACAAAGGCAAGCCATCATTGAGGAAGTTCGAGCCCTGATTAACTAAGCAAACCTCAATAAAAATCCGAACCAGACCTATCTTGGGAAACCTACCAATACTCAACCCTTAGATCTTTTTCAAGGTGGGGAAGTTTTCTCTCAAGATACCAAATTGCTTATAGATAAACTTGAAGCTATAGAGAAAACCATCAAAACCCTGAAGCACCATAATGCCTTAATTGATATGGATAGATTGATCTTATTCCTTGATGCCAAGCTACCTCCTAAATTCAAAATGCCTGAGTTGGATAGATTTGATAGAACCATATGCCCTAAAACTCATATGAAGATGTATATAGGAGTAATGAAACCTATGGGACTTAGCGATGATCTCTTTGCTTAAATGTTTTAAGAATTGCTAACTGGAGCTATTAGGAGATGTTTTCTTTCACTGGACAAGAGCCAAAAAACAATATGGGATGATATTTGTCATATCTTTGTTAGACAATATCATTACAACACTGAAGTAGATGTCAATAGGCATGATTTGGAAACCACAAAGCAACTTCCAGATGAGTCATTCTCTATGTTCCTTACTAGGTGGAGGGCTAAGATTGCTTAAATGGTAAGTAGGCCAACCGAGCAAGAACAAGTAGATATCATTATCAAGAATCTACTTTCAGCCTATCGAGCCCACTTGTTAACATAATACCTATCCACCTTCAAAGCTTTGATTGCAACTGTATCAAAGGTTAAAGATTCCATTCAAAGTGAATCATTTCAACCCGAATTCCTTACCACCCATTCGAATAATGATGAGGAACCTGACTTAACCCTACCTTACCTCAGCACCAAGGGGCATGTCGTGGAGTAGTTCAAGTTTAGCTAATCTGACCTGTATGAGATTGAATTCTAAATCTAAGCTTGAGTTTGAGTCCAAATCTCCAAAGTCTAGCATCTAATTCTAAGTCTAGGTCTGTTATCTTTTTCATGTATTTTGTGTCTACTATGTCGGTCCCTTTTTGTCATCTTATAATAAAGTTTTCTTTATAATAATGCATCTACATTTTCTTATTAGTGCATTTATTTTCTTATCTTCCTTTTTAGTTTGACATGAATGAGCTTACAAAAAAAAAAAAAAAAAAAAAAAAAAACAACAAAAAAAAAGCAAGAAAAGAGAAAAAAAAAGAAAAGAAAAAAAAAAGAGAGAGAGAGAAATGAACAAACATTCAAATCCACCACAATTAGCTCGTGTTAGAATTTGAGGTCATCAACAATTACACCTAACCCAAAAAGGTCAAATGATCAAATAGTTGAAGCATAAAGAGCAAGTAAATGTAATTACTTATTGCACATCGGATAATCAAATGATGCACCTCAACAAGGGGCAACAAGTTCAAAGAAGACCTTTATCAAATCCAGAATTCAAAGGTCAAAAACCTTCAAAATGAAAAAAAGGCAGCAGCCCAAACTATGGTGGAATTTTCTTCCAAATTTTATTAATTCAAGCTTGCTAAGTTGAAAACCCAAAAGGGCGGTTTAGGCAAAAGTTAGAGCTGAAAGAGAGAGAGAGAAAGAGAGAGAGAGAGAGAGAGAGAGAGAGAGAGAGAAAGCTCATCCAAGTCATCTTCCCTTATAGTTGTCATCTTCAATCAATCCATCTCGTCTCATGTCTCCAAGTTATCCTTCCTCACCAGAGGTTCATTCTCTAAAGATATACTATCTTCTATACTCTTATCCTATAATGGGGGCATGTCTTTCCAGAATGTCATCATCTATTGTCAATCCATCCCATTGTTTAGCTCAAAAAACTAAATCTCCAGTCTGTAACGTCCTTATCGCTTACTGGGGGCATAATCCTCAACTTGTCTCTTCTCATTAGTCCTTCCTAATGGCTTTTTCTTTCAGTTAGTGTGTCATCTATGTCAAATCAAATCAATTAAGTGTCACTCCAAGAGTCTCTTCAATCTTAAACAGCAAGATAGCTTAACTTGCTCTTTTCCTTAAATCATGCTACAACCTACCTGATCCTTTTCAAAAGTTCCAACCTAACTTCAAACCATTATCAACCTTTAAGAAATTATACTATTCCATCCTAAGCCTCATTGGAAAATCATACCATCATTTCAAGCTCAAACACCATACCACCATTTCCTTAGCAAAATCTCATCATGGGCAAAACTAAAAATCCTAAGTCTCTCAAGACTCATCATCTTTGAATCTAGTTGAGGCATATCTCTTAAAGACTATTATCCTCAAGTTGATTAAGAAGGACTCAAACTAGTTAAGGCCCATCTTATGCCTTTTTAGCAAACATCTCATTATCCTTGAAAGATTAAGCCTCATTGGCAAAACACATAATCCTTGAGAATCAAAGTCTCTTAAGGCCTGCAAACAATTATAATGCAACCATGTCAAAGGGCAAACCCCTATCCATATGCCTACGGTATCCTTGTGACCAAAACCTATAGCACCATACCTGAGCCAAAGCCAACCATCCAAAGCACCCTTGTAGGAAAATATCCTTAACACCCAAAAGCCTTCGCTAAGAAGCCCAAATCTAGAAGCCTTTATCAAGAAGCACAAAACCAAAAGCCTTCACCAAGAAGCCCAAATCTAGAAGCTTCATCAAGAAGCACAAAACCAAAAGCCTTCACCATGAAGATCACTGCCAAAAGGCCTTCATTTATAAAATCCAAGATCTTTTCTAAAGCAAAATTTGACTGAGCCTTCTAAATAGATTTCCTAGCTTTACTTTTCCTCTAAGCCAAGATTAGCCTCCTAGGTCTAGCATCTTAGCCTGATCTCTTTGATATAGTCTTAAGGCAAAATCTAACCAAACCTTTTGAATGAACTCACCAAAAGGCCATAACTTAACCGAGCCTCTAATATGATATTTTACATAGCCAAACTAAACTAAGCTTCCCAATGACCCAATCCAAGGCCAAACCTAACCTAGCATTCTAAGATGATTTCCCCTAAAGCCAAACCAGAAGGCCATAACTGACCAAGCTAATTACCAGACCTGACCAAAGACTCCCGTATGAACTTCTTTGGAGACAAGCCCGACAAATTGACCTTTCCTAAAACTTGACCTAGCATTTTGACCTAATCATCTCTAAGGACCTAACCCTCATGATCAAGTTTTCCAATTCAACCTCAAACTTAACCTTCTCCTAACTTGAACTCACCTAAACCCAGATCGATCTGTCCCAGCCATACTTGGCTTAACCTCTCAAAGTGACTTCTTCTTAAGCCAAATTGATAACCAGTGACCAAGCAACCTCATATATGATATGACCCTAAGTTAGTTGTTCAACCTTTTCAAGCTAACTAGCTCGATCTCTTCCTCCTACAATACCAAACTGATAGCCTTTAACTGACCCTTCAACTAGCCTAATATGTAGTCTAACCATCCCCAACCTGGTCTATCTGAACAAAATAGCTAAACCACTTTATAATTCTAAAGTGGGAACATTTCCCTCCTAATATTCATCTTTCCTAAAGTAGGGGTATCTTTCTCCCAAAAGCTCAGCACTCTCCTACCAAACTGACCCTTTATAGGTTCAAGGTATCCAATCATTGCATAGTTAGATGCATTTCATAATAGAGCAAGTTGTAAGTCAGACTTCTGAATCAAAATGGATCATCTTTTTGTCGATTCCTACTAGATAGGGTCGCCATCATTCCTGCTAGACAATATCATCTCTCTGTTGATTTCTACCAGATAAGGTCATCATCATTCCTACTAGAAATGTCTCAAAACTGACCGGACATCAAGCTAGACTTTCTAAAATAGAACAGAACCATTACTTTTACCAAATTTCACCAAATTTTCTTTAACTCTAACATTAAATCTAGACAGATAGCCTTGATTTAAATTCTCTAAACATTAAGACTGAATAAATAGCCTTGATTGAGATTTACCCAACATTAAGGCCGGATAGATAACCTTGATTTAAATTCTCTGACATTAAGGCCGAACAGATAGCCTTAATTGAGATTTCTCCATATCTTCTCTATTCTCCAATATTAAGGTAAGACAGATAGTCTTAATTGAGATTTTTCCCAAATCATTTTTACTTTTAACATTAAGGATGGACACATAGCCTTGATTTAAATTCGATAGCCTTGATTTAAATTCTTTGACATTAAGGCCGAATAGATAGCCTTGATTGAGATTTCTCCAGATCTTCTCTATTCTCCAGTATTGAGGCCAGACCGATAGCCTTGATCGAGATTTACCCAATTTTAAGGCTGGACGGATAGCCTTGATTTAAATTCTTTGACATTAAAGCTGAATAGATAGCCTTGATTGAGATTTTCCCAGATCTTCTCTATTCTCCAACATTAAGGCCAGACAGATAGTCTTGATTGAGATTTTTTCCAAATCATCTCTAACATTAAGGTCGAACAGATAGCCTTGATTTAAATTCTTTGACATTAAGGTTGAACAGATAGCCTTGATTAAGATTTCCCCTATAACAACCCACACCCACCCTAGGAATTTTTGTGATAAATTGCTTGATTTAGAACTAATAAGGTTAAGTGTGTGCTTGTGTGGAAATTTGTGATCTAAGTGATTGATGAGTATGTGGCATATTAAATTAATTTTAATATGCATAATATGTGTTGCTATTATGAAATAAATGATATACATGAAGTGCATTTGCATAAAACAATTTATTTTAAATAAAATGAATTTTCACACATAAGACAATTTTTAAGCATAAAATAATTTTATGGGTATTTTAAAAATATTTTTAAATAAATATTTTTGAGGAAAATGTTCCAGAATTAATAAGAAAAATATTCTTTTTATTTTAAATCTTATTCAGCTGAAAATTTAAAGGAAAGGCCTAAATACCCAAAAGCCCACTACACAAAAATCCTCCTAACCTAATTCATTAAGGGTATTAGTAGAAATTCCACTCCAACCCTAATATATATTCTAAAATTTGGCCAAACAAGTTTCCAGCAGCCATTCTCTTATTCTTTTTGTATTTTGGTAGAAAATTCTCTCAAAATATTTCTCTCAACCGAAATATTGAAAACACCTTTCCGTTTCGCGATTTCGTGACCGTAATCGTAAGTTTTTATTCTCTTTCGATTTCTAAACTGATTTCTGTGAAATAAATTATGGAAAAATTATTTTGAACTGTTTGATTACTGATTTTTACAGATTCAATTCTGTTTGAGTGAATTTTTGGGAGAGAAAATTTATTTTCTACCGAAAACACGATTCTTTCCGCAAGATTTCTCCAAAGGTGAATTCTATAACTTAAAATCATAATTTTATTGCATAAACATCATAAGGGGGGCAATTTGTGCATGATTGTATTCTAAACTAATTTTTGATTTGTTTTGATAAAAAATATTGGATTAAATAATATTTCTGCGATGACCGAAAAGTTTCGAAAAACAAAGGAATTCAAGTTTTCATGTTAGAACTTGGAAGTTGGAAAATTTTATTCTTTCATGGATGGCTGCTGATTTGTATGAATAGTGTTCTAATATGATATTTGTTTTGTTTAGATGAAAAAATAATGATTTGAATCATATGTCTATTTATCGCTGAAATGAACGAAATGCGCGTAAAACGCGGAAACTCATGATTTTTCACCTAAGCCTTTGAACTTGGAATTTTTTTATATAAACCCTATCTATGGCTGCCGATTCATGAAGGAATGTGTTCTAAACTAATATTTTCTATGGTTGAATGAAAAATAATGGTTTAAACAATCTGTTTGCATATTTCTGAAATGACTGGAAAATACCGAAAACAAGAAAACTTATGGTTTTGTGCTCTATAATGCAAAAGGTTGAATTTTTATATATTAATAACATCAATAGTGGCTGATTCTTATGAATTTAAGTTCTAAAATGATTTTTGTTATGTTTACATGAAAAATCTTAGTTCAAACTATATTTTTACATATTTCTGAAATAGACGGAAAGTACAAAAAGAAGAAGAATTTGGTTTTTACCTTGATGATGCATTCGGCCTACATGAACATTTTTATCCCAATGTTATGTGATGTGTTTTGATGATTGTTGACATATATATATGTATAATAAATGATAAAATTTCATGTTAGTTGAAGGTATGATCCTAGATGAGCTTAAATGCATTATGGTATACTTAAGGTATCTAAACCTTATATTGTGATTAGAATGCAAATGTGATTGGAGAATTTGAAACTAGATGTTATGATGACTTGATGATGGACATATGGTTATGAGTTAATAAAGTGGAAGGGATCATAAGAGTTAAGCATAATGCTTGAAAGGTTAATTATTAAGTTGACATGAATGGAAGTGTAAAGTGAACTAAGATAATTGTTAAAGTGAATTAATATTGAGGTAATAATATTGTGATGACCTTAAAAAGGTATTGATATGATTGCAATATGTTTTCATGTGAACCTATAAGGCTTAAGTATGCAAGACTTTTAAGTCAACGTGCTATGTGCAAGTGATGAGTACACCTATGTGTGGACTCTAAGTGTATGTGTATGTTATATGTACATGGGTAGTTATGGGATAATAGCATCATGAGTAAATAAATACTAAGTATTAAATCAAATATTATGTTAGAGTTTGAGGACCTTTAGAAGTGCAAAAAGGACTACGTGTACTAGGAGCAAAGGGTTGCCCAAGGTGAGTAAACACAATGTTCTTGTTACAAGTGTGAGTAGACATCGTATTCATTCTTCAAGTGTGGGCAAATGCCTCATTCATGTTATAAGTGCAAGTAACATTTTGTTATGTTACTAATGTGATATATTGTTATGTGAGCCTTGTGATCTTTGAAACCCAAGTTCTTTCCATTTTTAATATTATTATATGATTTCTTTGGCAAGCTTGGGTTGCCAAGGGACATTTGGTCCAAAACTATTTTGTTATCTAATGAGAACTTCTTGTGATTAACACCCTAACTTGTATTTTTTTTGGAACTACACTATCATTGTATCATTGTTTGAAAGCTAAACCACTATTGCTATTGAATTACATGTTATTGTTGCCTTATGTGATATTGTTAATTGTGTTTACCAATAGCTCTATCTATGGTACCTATTACCTTTTATGCAGAATCCTCATGCCGATGTGGGTAATCATCGAAACCTATGCACATAGTCTTAACCCGATGGATAGGGGTAGTGTATCCACCTCAGCTAGAAGGGGTGGTTCTAGCCGTGGGGCTTGATCAGCTTCGTGCCTTCTACGTGATAGGAGTTAGAATTTGGTATAAGGCCACCTCTCCTCTATGTGTTCGAGTGATAGAGCAATAGCCTTCACTCACTATGTGTTATAAGTGTGATTTCTGCAAACTTGCCAAATTGAACCCTTGCTAAATTGCAACCTAATTCATGAGTTATAAACCATGAACTATGTGTATAAGCTATGTGTTTCCTTTCAAAGGAATATGTGATAATGTATGTGCCTTTTTGTTTACTCATTGAGATCATCTATCTCACCCTTTCTTCCTTGTGTGGTTCGAGGTGAGCAAATGTGAGGAGGCAATGTGATGGCTCAAGCATTCTACTTCGCTTGGGGAATTCCTTGTCCAAGTTATCAATAATACTATTTTATAAAGTCTTGTCATTAGATGCTCCGCGAATGTTGATTGATACTTATCGAGATATATATTATTTTCCTTATGGATTTCATATGTAATGATTTATTTTAAGTCTTCCGCAAATTTATGGTATTCATCTAAATGTTTTAAATGAGTTAATGAAAGAGGTTCGGTAAGATCCTAGGCATGATTTTTTTATATGTTAGTGGGTTCTACGGGCGTGGGTGACCTTATGTCTCCCCATGTTCTAGGACCGTCATATCTCTAAGGTTGGGATGTGAAATCCCCAGATCTTCTCTATTCTCTAACATTAAGGCTAGACAAATAGTCTTAATTAAAAATTTCCCCAAATCATCTTTACCTCTAACATTATGGCTAGATAGATAACCTTGATTGAGATTTTTCCCAAATCATCTATGTTCTCCAATATTAAGGCCAGATAGATAGCCTTGATTGAGATTTTTCCCAAAACATCTTTTTACCTTCTAACATTAAGGTTGAATAGATAGCTTTGATTGAGATTTCCCCAGATCTTCTTTATTCTCTAACATTAGGACCAAACATATAGCCTTAATTGAAATTCACCAAGATCATTCTCACATCCAATGTCAAGGCTTGACTAATAGCTATTGACAGAACCTCATTTTACTTATAAATGTCTAGTAGCGATCACTTAGGCAGCCATG
Organism: Reutealis trisperma; assembly: GCA_947687605.1. Lineage (NCBI taxonomy): Eukaryota > Viridiplantae > Streptophyta > Magnoliopsida > Malpighiales > Euphorbiaceae > Reutealis > Reutealis trisperma. Next base: position 72,955 of record CANTUT010001058.1, on the reverse strand, counting down.
TGGTTCCTACTCCCGTCCCTTTATCAATATTCTTTTGACACTTTACCCATAAATGTTTAGTAATGATCACCTAAACATTTCTATGGTTTCTTTTTCTATCTATCCTTTACCTTAAAAAAAAAAAAGAAAAAACCATGCCTTTCACCCAAACATGTCTTAATCCTGACTTAGACATCCCTTTGGTGTATTTTTTCTATTCCTGGGTTCAATATCATCAGAATCGCCTTTTGACAAGATAATTTTGATGAGGGGCTAGTTATGAACCCTTAAACTTACACCTTTAGATAACCGGCACTTGATTATGAACCCATAGTATCAAATCGGGCCTAAAACGGACAAGAAACGGGTAAAAATGGGCAAAAATTGCAAAACGGATGAAGTTCAGCCTGGCAACCGTAGAAGGCCTTGTGGTTGTAGCCAAAAGGCCTGTGGTGGCCGCATTACAACCCACGGCTGCTGCCAGAATCCCTTCGGCTACTGCTACTTTTTTCATTTTTTCTTCATTTTTGTGCACTTTTCCCACATCGAAAGTGCATGAAACCTTCCCCTAACCTCTCCCTTATAAATAAGAGTCCTCCCACTCCTTTCTAATCACCTCTTAACCTCTTAGTTTGCTTGATTAGCCTTTGCATCATCCGAACTATCTCCACAAGTTTGGTCTGAAAGGAACAAACTTTTTAGTTTAAGTTATTTGGGTGGTTGTTTTGAGGGAACTCTCCTCAAATCAGTCTGAGGAGGTTCCAATAATGTTGTCTGAGTCTTCATTCTAAGGTTGTTATTTCACTGAGCTGAGAAGGTGGAATTGCGATCCGGTCGTCCACTTCATCCGCCCTACATCCCTAAGTCTTGTCTTCCTAAGGTATTAATTTTCTTTTCTTTTTCTTGTTTCGTTTTGTTTTAAAGTTTCTTTTGCTTTATATTGTTTTGTTTGTTTGTTTTGTTATTTTTCCTTAGGATTGCTTAGATTGTTCCTTTCATTTATTATTTCTTTACTCTGCATGTTTTATCATTTTCTTTCATTATTTTGAGACATGTTAATTAGAATCTGATTTAGTCAACTAGGTAATTGATTTGAATTGATGCATCTACTTGTTAATTAAAACCTGACTTAATTAACAACTTGGTAATCAATCGATCTAATTTAATCAATCAACCCACCTTTCAATTAATGAACTGAAACATGATAAAATGGCTAGGCTAAGCTAACCCCTTCGCAAGAAAGGCGAATTACATAGATTTTGATTCCCATTCAAAGGGATATATAGGCTTGCTTATTTAAAGCATCAAATCCAATTTAAATAAATTCTCTTGTATGCCACTTTATGAATTAGTTCTTTTCTTTGTGATATTTGCTTTTAATTTGTTTTTTTATTATAATATTGATGTTGTCTTTCTTTTGCAGTATTTTTCTTTAGTAATTAATTTAGAATTATTTTGGGGAATGTGTGACTTCCCTAGAATCCATAAGGGCTAAAGGAAGTATCCCCTATTTTGGTTTTGAATTGTAAAATTAATTCCTTTACTTTATTTGCTTTATTGCTTTGAATGAATATTTATTTATTTGTTTATTCATGCATTATACAATTGTTCATGCATTTTGTAAATTATTCATAAAATTTATTTTGAGTCATTTTATATTAAATTTGCCAAACTAATCATTTTTCTAAATAAACCAAAAACCTAGTCCCTAAATTTTCTTTGATTTTAAGGCTAGTTATCTTTTTCTTTGGGATATTAATTGGAGTCAAGTTGGGTTTTTTCCTTAATCTTTTTCCAAATAAAATAAAATTAAGGTGGCAACTCTTTTCAAAATCAACCAATTTGAACCCGAGGGTTCCATTGTGAGTTCAAATCTAAATGAGCATTTCGATCCCACTTAGTGGATCGGACCGGTGCTCAAGTGAGGCCTCACAGATGGCTATCTACTAATTCCTCTCTTATTCTCCCTCCAACCACTCTCTAATTAATTAATTAATTAATTATCTCATCCTAACCAAGTTAATTAATCTTTTTAATTAATGAAAACTCTTTTTTTTAAATTAAAATTAATCACTCAATTAATTAATTAATTAATCACTTTTAAAAATCAAATTAATCATTTTTCTTAATCCACCCTTTATACAAATTAATTAATTAATCTTTTTAATTAATTAATCCATCCATCATTTTCATCATATTAATTAGTTAATTAATCTTTTTAATTAATTAATTAATCTCCCAATAAATCCAATCACCCAGTTCCGAAATAAAGAACTTCGATCCGGTAAAACTCTCTACCCTTTAAAAGCAAAGGTATCAACCTTTTATTCTCAAACCCAAGTCAAATCAATCAATCCAATCAACTCCTAAACCCCTCCACTTAATCAGGGAATGAACTGTGTAGGTTTTGATCCCTATTCAATGGGGTATGTAGGCACATTTGGAATTTAAATCCAAACCTCAAATCCAAATCTCAATCATTCCCCTTGCCCTTTTTTAATTAATGTAATTTATGGATGTTTTATTTTAATTTTCTCCTTGCATTCATGCCATATTCATACATCTTATTTACAATTATCATCTTATAAATGTCACTCATGAAATTAAAATTTCAAAGTCAAATTAAATTTAAGAGCCAAATTTAAATTATTTAAAACCAAAAAACAAGTCCCTGAACCCAATCTAGTTCGAAGAATAGTGATTTTATCCATTGGTAAATTAATTAAAAATTAATGAATTGGAGTCAAATTGGGGTTTTTCTTAATATTTTTATAACTACATAAAATTAAGGTGGCGACTCCCAAAATCAATTTTCAAAATCAACCAATCTGAACCCGAGGGTTCCATCATAAGTCTAAATTCGAATGAGCATCCTAATTCCCTCTAGTATATTGGTCTAGTGTTCAGGCAAGGCCTCACAGCTGGCAACTCTGCTGGGGACTATTTGCCACCTTTTTAAAATAAAAAGGAGAGCAAGAGGATTACTATTTGGTTAAGAAAAATTTTTTCCAAAATAATCTCCTTTTAGCTCATTAAGTATAATTTGACTTTCATGCATCACTTTGTATAATAAAGGCTCATTGCCTAACCTTAGCTTTAGGAAACCTTTTGGATGGTGAGTAGCATTGGCTTGATAACTCTTTTTGAGTATGTTGAGAGATAGCAAAAGCATTCCACTATGCGATGAATCCCTGATCATTTCGGTGGTGTAACGAGTAATTAGTACTGTTGGACCCACATGAGGTTCCTTGCCTCATATGTGGTTAGGTATATCGATGCTCTAGTGGGATAGGGACCCTCAATCAGACCACCCTTCACCTTTGTACATGTAGTCACCCTAGTATTAACTCTAGGTTCTATGTACTATAATAATGGAGATATTTATGCATATACCTATGAAATATTTTTTGGCATAAATCATGACATTGCCATGTGATGAGCGTTCCACAAGTGTACAGATCGCATAAGTAATATAATGATGAGTAGAGTTATCATTCCACTGGAGACAAGGTTCAAGTACTAGCTCAAATTTAAATTGTTGTTTAGCAAATCAAAAGTTTGGGTAATGTTTAAATTAAAATAACTAAACTAAATTAAAAACTTTAATTAAGATAATATAAGTGAGTTGCAAAAGAAGAATCGAAAGCTATCTAGATATTTGAATCCTCTTAGACCCCATATGTAAATGAATGGAACTCAACTAAATCAAACATCAGATTGAATTGGCATTCTACTAAATTAGATTGAAACCTCTCTCGAGTGATTCAATCCTTAATTATTAAGTATTATAAAAGGAATCTCTTCTCAATTTATAATTAAATAGAACAGCATTAAAAACAAGGAGCTATAAACCAAAGAATCTTGTAGGTCTATCTCTAGCACCCTAATCAATTATCAACCTTTATGAGTGATCAATTCTAGCTAAGCTTTCTCAAGACAATTAGCAAGAAAACTAATTCCAATTATCAAGCATGCAATTGACAATTAGAAATAACAAATATAAATCATAAAGATAAATCAATCCCAATGAATGATTTAATTGATGAAAAATCCATTCAATCCATACAAAGTAATCTAAGATTCATAAAGTATCTAGGTATGAATAATTTAGTTCATAATGAAAAAGTAACAAGGATAAAAGATAAAAGAAAGAGAAATCAAACAATCCATAGTGGATGGATGATAATCCAACTCGAATCTTCAATCCTTGACTTGAAACTTGAAACTTCGATCTTCACCTTTAATCTTCACTGCAAAACTCTCTTCTTAGCCTTAGGAAAACTGCTATTCCAAATTAAAATCCAGATCCCCCAAATTCTGTTTAAAATTAGCTTTTATACCCTAGAAATTAGCCTAACACGGCCAGTGACACACCCATGTCACTGGGTGCATCGATGCTCTGAACGAGAGAACCATTTTGTCCAAATCCTGGAATGACATAGGCAATGACATGCCCATGTCACTGGGCGTATCATTGGAAAATTTGCCCAAAAATGCATAGATTCTCGACTTTTATCCACACTTCCAGCTTAATTGATCGAAGCATTTGTAAAACATAAATGATTCTTGGAAATACTCTAAAAAACACTTAAACAAACAAATTAAACTCAATTTAACAATAAAATTCACTAAAAACAGGGGGTAAAATATAGCCAATTATACACTTATCAAATTCCCCCACACTTGAGTTTTTGCTTGTTCTCAAGTAAATTAAATCACAATAACAATTAGAAAATGGACAATCCCTCTAAAGCAAAAAGAAAACACAATGATTGACAGTACTCAAATTAGTAAAGCTCGAAATTCTAATAAAAAACTAATTCTCAAATGTAGCAGTCAAATTAAAGGATCCTCAAATTAAAGAATCTCAAACTCAAAGATAAAATTTACAATCCTGAAGTCTAAATTCCAAAGTTAAAAGATTGAGCATATAATTCCAAAGAAACAAAAGCCAAACAAAAGTAAGAAATGAAAGATTTTCTCTTAGGCACCTGACTACTCTCTCTATTTTCTGTTGACTTTAACATTCAATTGCACCTTTGCTGCAAAATTATTTATTTATTTAATTAATTAAAGAGCTCGACTTGTTTGAATCGTCATACTAGCCTTTTGACATGAAGGTAAACATTTGTGATGCCGACCCCCGGTTACTCAACTAGAATCAGGAATCCAAATGGCTACTAGCACTATTCATAATTCCAACTCCTTTGGTTAAAAGGGTCAAAATTAGTGGAATAGGGAAAAATTTTCAAATCTCCTTATGCAATTTACTAATTTTTTTTAATCAAGAAAAATACTCAAGGAACCTAAGATATTAAGTGTATCTTGCTAATCTTAACTCAAGTTACAAAAGAATCAACATATGCTCAAAAATGTAACTAAGGTTTCAAACTCCAGGCATGCAAATTTTATCAATTTAATTCCCTAGCTATGACTACCACACTAAGTCAACTGAGCCAAACATCAACGAGAAATTGTCATTTATAGAAAAAAAAATCATCAATTATGAGCTAGAGAGGGACCATTTCAATTCATACCATTATTATAATTTAGCTTGCTTGAAACAAAATAGGGCAAAAAGAATAAGTAAATAAACTAATAAATAAATAAATAAATATCCCTCCCCCACACTTAATTTACACATTGTCCCCAATGTATTGAATTCAAAGAAAAGAAAAAGGAGAGAGAGAAAACTGCCTTGTCATTGGAATGAATCAAAATGTGCCATGTTAATTTTAGCTACAGTCCAGGAGAGACTGTACTAACAAAATATGAAGATCGATAAAATCAAAAATAAAAACAAAATAAAAGAAAAATAAAAATATGAGAGATAATATATAGAGTATAATAATCCAAAATAAAATAAAAATAAAGAAAAGTACAAAGAAAAGAAAAGGATAAAAAAAATAGGAGTCCTCATCCATCTCATCATCATCTCCATCACCATCATCGGAGACATCAACATGCTGTGGTGGTTGGTATGGTGGAGGTGGCGAGTGCTGTGGCTGAAACCCCTGAAATCTCTAGAACTCTAACATGGACTCCTAAAGCCATGTCTGCTGTGCTAGCTCATAATTAAGGGTTACCTAAACAGAGGCCTGATGTCGTTCCATGGACTGTCGCATGTTATGCAAACCAACCCACATATGCCGCTGATCAATCTCTAAATTCCACAACTTGCTTTCAATCTGACAAATCTGGTGCTTGAACTTTGTAGGTTTCCTGTCATCATCCTGAATAGTGCCGATGGTATGGCCCTAATCTCTGAAAGTAAGCATATGAAAATATGCCAGAATAAAGGGCCCAACCAAACTAAAGGGAACATCAATAGGTGGAGACTATGGTGCATCAGAAGTGGGTACCAGATTAGGAATATCGGTTGATTGAGACTGAGGCGCATCAAAAGTGGGAACTGGAGGAACTGGAGAAAAAGTAGTAACAGGTGGTGCCTGTGACTCAACAGTCCTCATTAGTTCCAACCTCTTCAAAGTATCCATACTAAGCAGCTTAGGGTTCCCATCCATTGTCATATGCTGACACTCATCCAACATACCCAATGCTCGAGCTAGCTTGGTGATATACATCCCACCATATAAGTAACCAGCCGATCCCTTCTTCAACTGCTCGTAGAAGAAGTAGGTGAAAGCATAGGCAACATTACACCAAACCCCATCAACCAGACACTTCAAAAAGAAAAGATCCCGTAATCCCATAACTCCTATGCTGTGTTGTTAGGCAATAATAGTGTGTGGCAGTAGGTTGTGCACCACCCAATGAGTAAAAGATGCAAAGTTCGATGCCTTGGACACTTTAGGCATATACTGGCCTACTTTCAGGGTGAATTGCTCCCAAACTCTGGCAGGCTCAACATTATATTTAGGAAAATCTACCTCTGCCTGCCTATATGCATCAGTCATTGTAGTATAGTGGTGAGTATTCTCGCTTGTCATGCAGGCGAACAGGGTTCATTCCCTGGCAATGGCACCAAAAACTTGATGCACGTTCTGCAAGTGTACAGATCACACAAGTAATATAATGATGAGTAGAGTTATCATTCCACTGGAGACAAGGTTCAAGTACTAGCTCAAATTTAAATTGTTGTTTAGCAAATCAAAAGTTTGGGTAATGTTTAAATTAAAATAACTAAAACTAAATTAAAAACTTTAATTAAGATAATATAAGTGAGTTGCAAAAGAAGAATCGATGATAGAAGCTATTTAGATATTTGAACCCTCTTAGACCCCATATATATTTCATGAATGGAACTCAACTAAATCAAACATCGGATTAAATTGGTATTCCACTAAATTAGATTGAAACCTCCCTCGAGCGATTCAATCCCTAATTACTAAGTATTATAAAAGGAATCTCTTCTCAATTTATAATTAAATAGAACAGCATTAAAAACAAGGAACTATAAACCAAAGAATCTTGTAGGTCTATCTCTAGCACCCCAATCAATTCTCAATCTTTATGAGTGGTCAATTCTAGCTAAGCTTTCTCAAGACAATTAGCAAGAAAACTAATTCCAATTATCAAGCATTCAATTAACAATTAGAAATAACAAATATAAATCATAAAGATAAATCAATCCCAATGAATGATTTAATAGATTAAAAATCCATTCAATCCATACAAAGTAATATAGGATTCATCAAGTATCTAGGTATGAATAAATTAGTTCATAATGAAAAAGTAACAAGGATAAAAGATAAAAGAAAGAGAAATCAAACAATCCATAGTGGATGAATGATAATCCAACTTGAATCTTCAATCATTGACTTGAAACTTGAAACTTCAATCTTTGCTACAAAACTCTCTTCTTGGCCTTAGAAAAACTGCTATTCCAAATTAAAATCTAGATCCCCTAAATTTTATCTAAAATTAGCTTTTATACCTTGGAAATTAGCCTGACACGGCCAGTGACACGCCCATTTCGCTGGGTTTGTCGACGCTCTGAAAGCGAGAACCATTTTGTCCAAATCCAGGAATGACATAGGCAGTGACACGCCTGGCATGTCATTTGAAAATTTGCCCAAAAATGCACAGATTCTCAACTTTTATCCACACTTTTGGCTTAATTGATCGAAGCATTTGTAAAACATAAATGATTCTTAGAAATACTCTAAAAAACACTTGAACAAACAAATTAAACTCAATTTAACAATAAAATGCTCTAAAAATAGGGGGTAAAATATAGCCAATTATACACTTATCACCATGCATACATAACATGAGAAGCTAAATAAGATAAACCCTCAAACAGCTTAAAGACCCAAATCAGTGGTTCGTTAACCTAAAACACCTCACCCACTCACCCTGTGAATATGTAAATCCAGTGACCAACCACGTGGAAGGAATCCTTTTCCTGACACCTTTCCTTTTTTTTTCTTCACAACTTTGTATTCTTACCTTTTTTTTTTTGTTTTTTGTTTCCAAGGTACCAATGGCCAACACCTCTAGCTCTTTCAATCAAGACATAATGAGAACCTTTTTTTGCCAACCTCATTTAGAAATAAGAGGAGACTTTCCAAGCTGCACTCACTATTGCCCTTAAGACCCAAGTCGATACTTTCACCCATGCTCTCAATGCTCAGTTGGCCACTTTCACTAATGTTCTTAACTCCTAACACCAATCTATTATCAATGAGGTCAAGGAAATGACCAATGCCACAATCACTCCTCCCCTTGCTTAGCTTGCTTCTGCTCAAGTTAAAACCAGTCATGCCCCCACTCCTACTCCCCCTATTATCGATCTCACTAATAAAGTAAAAGCACCTGAAACTCCAACCTCTCCTGCTGTGGACTTGACACAACCACTCCCTCTCCTACTGTGAATCTTTTACGAAGTGGAGATTTTTCTAGCTTTCTTGAAGCTAAAAAATTGATGGAGAAAATTCAGGTCATTAAAAGACAATCAAGAACATAAAAAAGTATAGGGACATGATAGATGTCAACTCTTTAGCTCTCTTTCCAAATGCTAGAGTTCCACCTAAGTTCAAGATGCCCATAATGGACAAATTCAATGGAACAACTTGCCTTAAGACCCATCTTAAGATGTATGTAGGCACAATGGGACTGTTTGGTATGGATGATGAGCTTCTTGCTCAATTATTTCAACAATCTTTAACCGAGGCTATCGTTAAATGGCTCTTAGATCTTGATCAGAACCACAAGAAAACATAGGATGACATTTGCAATGCTTTTGTCAAGCAATACCACTATAATATTGAGGTGGATGTCACCCATTGAGATCTAAAAGCCAAAAGGAGTCCTTCACCGTGTTTCTTACAAGGTGGAGGGCGAAAGTAGCCCAAATGGTGAATTGTCCATTTGAAGTAGAGCAAATTGACATTATCATCAAGTACCTCCTCCTTAGTACCAAATGCATCTGCATACTCAATACCTCCCTAACTTCATCCACCACCTAAAGAGGAGGGAAAATAAATGTTGTCTCTTATCACTAGCCAATGAACTTAGAAAGAAGAGCTTTCTCTAAGTTAGGCATCCCCTTAAGCACTATCTATAAGAAGGCCTTGGAAGTCCATCTTGTTGAGCCTCTAAAGCCAAGAGCACCTTTGAATCCCTTGCATAAGGGCTTTAATGCTAATGAGCATTGTGACTATCATAAAGGGTTGAGGCATAAAATTGATGTGTGCAAGGCTCTAAAGCATAGAATTCAAGACCGTATTGACAGTAGAGACATCATTGCTCCCAAACCCAAAGTCTAGCACCATCACCAATCATCTTCTAAACCATTAAGCTCATCTAACCATCTTAAGCTCCACCTAATAACTAGTATTTTAAGAAGAGTGCCAGTGCTGCTGTGCACCTCTCCAGGGCTTTCGAGTCCATGTTTGAGTCATTGGAGTCCATGTCTAAGTCACCTGAGTCTGAGTTTGAGTTGGAATCTTTTGAGTCTATTTTCTATTAAATTTCTCTTTGAATTTGAGTTTGTCAAGTCTTTCCCTTTTAAGTCTATATTTCACCTTCTAGACTTATTTTTAATGTACTCATGATGGGACTTTTATCAGTAATAAAGAGTTTAAACTTTTTGATTTGTTTTAATTTTTTCTGATTCATCTTTAAATGGGACATCTTAAAAAAAAAAAAAAAAAAACAGAAAAAATGAAAAATACAAAAAATACAAAAAAATGATGAAAAAGGCAAAAGGATTAATTAATTATTGCATTAAAAAAATCCAAAATTCCATACATTGCATTTGCATGGCAGTAGTGGAAAAGCTTATGGACTGTTCTATACAAGAAAAGTTAGGGATGATCCAAGCATCGCAGTTCATGAGATCTCTACCTACACACACAAGAAATTTGTCAAAGAGAAGCTATGGAGAATGAAGACAGAATAGATCGAAAGGTGTCATGACCAGCTGAATGCTATTGAGGAAAAGAGAATCTATGCTCTGTATAAAATTCAGGGTTATCAACGGAGACTAGCCGAGCACTTCAACTAAAAGGTGAGAGACAAGGGTTCGCAAGAAGGAAATCTAGTTTTAGGAGAAATACAAGCCCCTATTCATGATCCAAGAGGAAGTTCAAACTAAATTGAGCTAGATAGTATGTGCTCAAGAAGATCCTATATGACAGAGGCACCATCTTCATGGATGTGGACACAAGCGAATTCTCCCATCCTGGCAACCTGGATCAGTTGAAATGATGCATCATTTGAAGATGACATATGTATTTCATTTATGTTTTTCATGCATATGTAATCAGAACTATGTGGACCTGATTCTTCCTAAAAGAAATAACTAACAACAAATGATTAAAAAGGATACATAGGCAGCCCATCTCGGGTACGGTCTAAATCATAATAGAAAATATTTTGTTTATATCGCATTCTCATTTTCTCTATGCCTAATACATTATTCACTTAATTCTTTTACCTAAAACAAGGACAAAAAAAAAAAAAAAGGAGTGCTTGCTAAGTTGAAAACCCAAAAGGGCAGCTTAGGTAGAAATTAGAGCAAAAATAAAAAGATATATGATTTAATAATGATCAAATTTTGCAAAATGCAAACCCATCATCATGACAAAAAGAACAGCCCTTTCAATGTCATTTATAGCTTATCCTATTTCATGTAGTCTTATCAACCTGTAATTATTATGAATAAAAAGCAAAAAAAAAAAAAGGGTCATGTCTAAAGTCATGGTCTAGCTGGTCCTCGTCTACCTCCTAAGATACAAATCTCTTATGTCTTTATTAGAATCAAAGTCTACCATAATCTCCTCAAATAGGCACACCTCTCTTCAAGATCTTTATAGCTTCCTTTGCTGTAGCATTAGAAGTACCAAAAAATCAGAACTACTCACTATAATAGTATCGAAAACGCATTTTAGAGTATCAATAGTTCTGAAACAACTTTAAAAAAAATCCTCCTTTATAATTTAGAAACTGCAGTATCCCTTTTTGCCCTAACTATAGCAATCCTTCCTTGAAACTCTAATGTAATGTCATCCTATCCTCACTATAGTTATAGTCTCCTTTGTCACTACCATCACAGTTTGAGTCACTACTCTAGCCTATGGTGTTACACCTCCCTTAGATCCTTGAGTCTCCTTCTGTAATCAAGTCACCTTTTGTCTATGCTATAGTCCTCTCGCCACTATTGGCTTCTATTGCAACCCATCCTTCCTCAGTTGTGTCACTCTTTATTACCCTCAGTAGGGTAGCTTAGCACTTTCTCTCAGTTAGCCTAATCATTTTTATCAACCACCTATCATATCTCTCTGTGGTCCTAAGTGAAATTCTAGAACGAACGGCATGATAACTCCTCAGCCAGCCACCCCAATAGTTTTGATAATGAAAGCTATGATCTATGTAGACTTTGAGAAAGGAAAACTGGGGGCACATCCTGAGTATGCTTCACCTATTTTAAGACCCTCATCCCTTAGTGGAAAGTCATTCAAACCATACCCACCAAGCAAACCACTCGACGCCTATGACCCCCAGTTATGAGAGGTTTAATCCCTTACCAATGGCAGTGTTAAAAATATGTCCTCTGGGGGCAAGCTACAAGCAACCATTATCCGACTATTGACCGAGTCTCAGTAAGGCATGTGTAGACTGAAAAGTAAGTGCCACCACCCAAAAATGATCCATCAGCCACGCCTATAAAATAACCCAAAACCTAAAACAAACACCCACAAAGCACTCCCAATAGAAAGGGTAAGAATAGACAAATTTTCTTCACCTGGTGAAGAACTGGCAAGACAATTCATTTCCATCAGTGTCTCTGTCAGTATGGCTCTAGCAGACCCATATCCGACTCTCAAATAGAAAACTAAGGCCCTCATCTTGAGTCTCCGCCCACTCATATCTCCTTGGTCACTAAGATCATAAAACTTCTCAATTATAGCGGTCAAATTCACCTGACCATTACTAACCACCATTTGACCTGTGCTATCCTGAGGTAAGTCCAAAACTCTTGAAAAATATAGAAAATGCCAAACTCTGAACTCTGGCACCATTAGAGTTGCCTCTGAGTCATAGCTAAGCCATAGCATTGAACTTCCTAAAGGTGGGATACAACTCCTCTTTAGCAGCACCAAAATAGAAAATACGGGTCACCATATCCCAAAACCTGAATCAAGCCCTCAGAAAAATCTCAATCAATTCGAACTCCTCGTAATGCCACTATGGCAATTATTCCATTCCAACCCAAGTTGAGTTCCTCAACCTTGTTGAGTTTTTTTAGTCCATAAATGAATGTTTCCGTAGACATAAAAGTCACAAAAAAAAATTTACATTTTGTGAACCCTCAAAATTGCACCATTGGGATCCAGTCGCAGCTTGATACTTACTAAGATTAGTACGCTAAGCAGAGCTAGTACAGCAGTCTCGTTAGCTAGTTAACGGGCAGGGGTTAAGGGGGCATTGCGCCATTGAAAAATTCATTTCTTGAATCTTTCACCTTTAGACAACCACCACTTGATTAAAAACTCATAGAATCAAATCGGGCTCAAATTAGATCAGAAATGAATAAAAATTGGCCAAAATAGTGTGAAACTGGGTTGATACAAGTGAGTTAGGGTACGATCCTGACCCCAGTGGTGCGCTAGGCATGCCACCAGGTCGGGCAGCACGGCCAGCATACTGGCAGCACGCCGGCTAGTCGGTGCCACTCGACTGGCTGGCGTGCAGTTGTGCCAGCGGCACCCTTCACCTCTACTCTATAAATAGAGATTCCATTCATCTCTCTTGACACAAATTTTGAGATGGTTCTTGGAGCTAGAAATTCACCCATATTGCTCTTCTTTTTATGTTAATTTTTTTTTTAAAAATTGATACTAAAATTTGTCATTCAAATTATTTTCAATTTGTAATTATTACTCTATTTTGCTAACCTTTTCTATTTAAAGTTCAACTTCAGGGTTCCTAAATCCAAGGTAGAGCTTAGATCCAGAGTTAAGCTCGCCCTATTCATCCGACGGTCAAGGAAAACAAATGTATAATTCCTTTTCTTCTTTCCATTTCTTAAATTCTAAAATTCAAATCTAGAATTCTCTTTAATCTATCTTTCTTTAGGTCTAAAAGAGAAAAAGATCTAAAATTTATTAATTTAAAAATCAAAATTAAATTAATAAATCAAACCAACATTTTTCAAAACCTCTTCTTCGCAAAAAGGAAGAACTACATGGAGTTTGATTCTTATTTAAAAGGATACGTAGGCATGTCATTTTGTGAGGCATCAACTCCAAAATCTTTTTCAATGACATTTTCTCCTTTACTTTCTTATTTATTTGTATATGTTGGATTCTATATGTTCATTTCTTTACTTTAGTTGAGGCATGTGTGCTTTTCCTAGTACCCATAAGGGCTAGATGAAAGATTCTCTTTATTTCATTCATTTCGGTTTTGTAATAATTAAGTAGGATTTATTTTTGCTTATTATTTACAATTGTCATCTCATTTTACCATTTATAACTGTTTCATTCATCATTTTTACTCCTGTTCATGCATACACTAAAATTAGCCTTTTTTAAGAGTTATTTTGCAACTTTTAGCCAAACATTTGTTTAAATAGTAAAACCTAATCCCCGAGCCCTCTTTGGTCACTCGCAGATTAGTGCTTTTCCATTAGGATAAATCAAACATTTTGGAGTCAATCATTTTGGGTTTTTTTTTATTTTTTCAATTAAAATAAGTAAATTAAAGTGGTGACTCCCTTTTATAGATAACAACTTGCAAAATCAATTTTTTAAAACTAATAGTGAGTTCCAATCATGGAGTTTCTCCCGAAAAGCATTTCAATTCCCTTTAGTGGATCAGACTGGTGCTTGGGCGAGGCCTCATAGTTGGCGACTCCATTGGGGACTTCAAAATCTTTTTCCAATAAAAGATAAAGTGGATTACTTTTGGTAAAATACTACGTTTAGATTTAATGCAAAATAACTCTTTTCATACATCACCACATCGGACTGTTTATCTAAAAAAAAATCTAGCTTCTTAGGAAAACAAAGGATAGAAAGTAACATCGAGTAGGCAACCTTCCTTAGGTCTGCTTGTTGATAGTGAAATTATCCAGCCCATGATGTATCCTTTAATCCTTTTAGAGGTGTAACGAGTATGCACGTATCATTGGACCCACGTGAGGCTTCTTATCTCACATGTGGTTAGGTATATCGCATCTCTAGTGTGATGGGTTCCCTTCAAACCACCCTAACCCTTTCAAGTAATGACTCATAGAACATTCCTTTAGGATTGTATGCACCATAATACTGAACTTGGTATTTCATAAAACTTTTTTCAATCATTTATGCATACATGCACATATAGCTTGAACCTTATGAGGAGTTAAAAACCAATCCAAACATCTTCACTCCTAAAATCCATTAGTCCACCTAAACTCATGGTCAAAACCCAAAATCCAAGGTCTGTCTCAACCAATGGTAAAAAACTCAAACCCATGGTAAAAATAAACCTAACCATGGTATCTTTATTTGCACCCAAAATCTAACCTAACTTCATCCTCACTCATAACCCTAGCTTCATCCTTATCCATAATCTTTACTTAAAATAAACACTGACCTAGCTTCATCTTTCATAATTATTACCTAAGCTAAACACTAACCTAGCTTCATCCTTATCATAATCCTTACCTAAGTTAAACACTAACCTAGCTTCATCTTTATCCATAATCCTTACCTAAGCTAAACACTGACCTAGCTTCATCTTTATCCATAATCCTTACCTAAGCTAAACACTAACCTAACTTTCAACCTTCACAATTGTTACCTAAGCTAAACACTAACCTAGCTTCATCCTTATCCATAATCCTTACCTAAGCTAAACACTAACCTAGCTTTCAGCCTTCACAATTCTTACCTGAGCTAAACACTGACTTAGTTTCATCCTTATCCATAGTCCTTGCCCAAGTTAAACACTGACTTGGCTTCATCTTTTATAGTACTATCCAAACCCTTGGCCTATCTAAGCCAATTGGTCCAGTCCACCATTATCCAACTATCACCAAACCTATGGTCTACCCAACCTCCAAATCCATGGTACATCCATAACCCAATCGCAAAACCCATGGTCCCTTCATCTTTAAGCCCATACTAAACCATCCATAAATTGCAAATCCAATTACTTGAGGCTAAACTCTAACCTAGCCTTCCTAACTAAACTTTGGTTCCTCAAAGCTAAAATCCGATATAGCTACTCAAAACTAAAATCTGACCTAGCTACTCAAAGCTAAAATCCAACCTAACCACTTAAAGCAAAATCCTTATTCAAGCTAAAATCTGACTTAGCTCCCCTAGCTAAATACCTACCTAGCTAAATATCATACACTTCTACCCTCATCTTTACCCATACACTATCAACCTAACCACAAGACACCGTAATCCATCGCCATTAAACCTAAGGTCCTTGCTTTGTCATACCCCACCATAGCCCTTTTTTTTTTTTTTTTTTTTTTTCTAAAGCTTGATACTAACCTAACTCCTTTTCCTTTTCATAAGGTTGCAAGATGACTACTGGATTCGACAAAGATGTCATAGATAAAATTCTAGATAAACTATTTGAACAATAAGAAGAGGTATTCAAGAGACAAATGGCCCAAATTCAGGCCTAATTACAGTCCCAAAAGGAGGCCATACTAAATGATGTCCAAGACATGTTAAGCCAAGCTGGCATAAACCAAACCCTAAATCCCACTCTTCAGAATCCACACAATCTAGACTAAAATTTGGCATTGGTTCAAGCCCATGCTTCTACTTCCTCAACAACCAACCTCTCCATCACTTCCCTCACCTAATATCCTCTAAACAAACACTCTTTCCCATTTAGCACCCACTGAACAACCACAAATCACCTCATTTCCTTTGGATCCTTCCCAAGGGAAGGAAACCATATGTAATCCTAGGCTTGAGGTCTTCTTACTCAAACTGGAAGCTATGGAAAAATTAGTAAAAAGTTTAAAGAAGAGGAAAGGCATGGTTGATATAAGTTCATTAAGCCTCTTCCTTAATGCTTGGTTACCACTAAAGTTCAACATGCCAAATTTGGGTAGATTTGATGGTACTACTTGCCCTAAGATCCATTTAAAGATGTATGTTGGGGCAATACATCTCCTTGGTATCAATAACGAGCTCTTTGCTCAACTCTTTCAGCAAACCCTTACTGATGTTGCCCTAAGATGGTTTATTAACTTAGATGACACCCAAAAACAAACCTGGGAGGACATTTGCAAGGCATTTGTCAAATAGGACCACTACAATATTGAAGTGGACATTACAAGAAGGGATTTGGAAACCAAAAAGCAACTTCTAGATGAGTTCTTCTCTATGTTTCTTACTAGGTGGAGGGCTAAAGTTGCTCAAATGGTAAATAGGCCAACCAAGCAAAAACAAGTAGATATCATTGTTAAGAATCTACTCCTGACCTATCAAGCCTACTTGTTAACATAATACCTACCCACCTTCAGAGCTTTAATTGCAACTGCATTAAAAGTTGAAGATTGCATCCAAAGTACATCATTTCAAGCTGAATTCCCCACCACCAACCTAAATAGTGATGAGAAATCTAGATCTGACTCGACCCCACCTTACCTAAGCCCCAAAAGGCATGTCAGGGAGTAGTTCAAGTTTAATTAATCTGACCTGTTTGAGATTGAATTCTAAGTCTAAATCTGAGTCCAAGTCCAAATCTCGAAGTCTGAGTCCAAATATGAGTCAGAGCCTATCGTCTTATTTTTTCTGTATTCTCGTCGACCATAATAGTTCCTTTTTATCATCTTGCAATAAAGTTTCCTTTACAATGATATATCTACATTTTCTTTTCATTATTTATTCATCAATTTTCTTATCTTCCTTGTTTTAATATGACACGGATGAGCTTAAAAAGAAAAAAAAAAAAAAGAGAAAAAAAGAAAAGAAAAAGAAAAAAAATGAAGAAAAAAAGGGGTAAAGATTAAATCCACCATAATTAGAATAGATCATAATTTAAGGTGTCCTAATTCTCTCAAATCAACAATCATTTTACCAGCTCCTAACCAAAGAATGACCTCTCATCAAATAGTTGAAGCACAAAGAGCAAGTATATGTAATTACCTATTGTACATTGGATAATCAAATGATGGACCTCAATAAGGGGCAACAAGTTTAAAAAAGACCTTTGTCAAATCCAGAATTCAAAGGCAAGAGCCCCTTAAAGCAGCAGCCTAAATCATTATGGAATGTTTTCTCCTAAATTTCATTAATCCAAGCTCGCTAAGCTAAAAACCAAGAAAGGCGGCTTAGACAAAAGTTAGAGCTATGTGTGTGTGTGTGTGTGAGAGAGAGAGAGAGAGAGAGAGAGAGAGAAAGCTCATCCAAGTCATCTTTTCTTATGTGCAAAGTTGTCAAATCATCTTCAAGCAATTCATTTCATCTCATCTCTCAAAAGTCATCCTTCCTTAACAGTGGTTCATTCTCTAAGGATATACAATCTTCTACCCTTATCCTACAATGAGGGCTTGTCTTCCTAGGTTGTCATTTGTTATCAATATGTCCTGTCGCTTAGCTCAAAGAGCTAAGGCATAATCCCTCATATTTCCCACATTCTTCTCTCTCATTTGGGAGCATGATCCCCAAGTTCTCTTCTTCCACTAGTGTCACATCCCAACCTTAGAGATATGATGGTCCTAGAACATGAGGAGACATAAGGTCACCCATACCCATAGAACCCACTTACATATAAACAAATCATGTTTAGGATCTTACCAAACCTCTTAAATTAACTCATTTAAAACATTTAGATAAATACCATAAATTGCAGAAGACTAAAATAAATTATTACATATGAAATCCATAAGGAAAATAATATATATCAATAAGTATCAATCAACATTCCCAAAGCATCTAATGACAAGACTTCATAAAAATAGTATTATTGATAACTTGGATAAAGAATTCCCTAAGCAAAGTAGAATGCTTGAGCCATCACCTTGCCTCCTCACATTTTCTTACTTGGAACCACACAAGGAAAAAGGGTTGAGATAGATGATCTCAATGAGTAAACGAAAAGGCGCATACATTATCACATATTCCTTTGAAAAGGAAACACATAGCTTATACACTTAGTTCATGACTTATAATTCATGAATCAAGTTGCAATTTAGCAAGGGTTCAATTTGACAAGTTTGCAGAAATCACACTTATCACTTATGATGAGCGAAGGCTATTGCTTTATCACTCAAACACTTAAGGAGAGGTGGCCTTATACCAAATTCCAACTCCTATCACTTATAAGGCATAAAGTTGATCAGGCTCCATGGCTAGAACTACCCCTTCTAGCTGAGGTGGATACACTACCCCTATCCAACGGGTTAAGACCATGTGCACAGGTTCCAATGATTACTCGTATCGGCACAAGGATTCTGCATAAAGGGTAAAAAGTACCAAAGCTAGAGCTAATGGTAATCACAATTAACAATATCACATAAGGCAATAATAAAATGTATTCCAATAACAATAGTGGTTTAGCTTTCAAACAATGATACAATGATAGTGTAGTTCTAGAAAGAATATAAGTTAGGGTGTTAATCACAAGAATTTCTCATTTGATAACAAAATAGTTTTGGACCAAATGTCCCTTGGCAACCCAAGTTTTGTCAAAAAAATCATATAATAATATTTAGAATAGAAAGAACTTGGGTTTCAAAGATCACAAAGGCTCACATAACAATATATCACATTCTTATAACACAACATGATGTTGTTCATACTTATAACATGAATATGGTGTTTACTCACCTTAGGGTTCCTTTGCTCCTAGTATACGTAGTCCTTTTGCACTTCCAAAGCTCCTCAAACTCTAATATAATATTTGATTTAATACTTAGTATTTATTTACTCATGATGCTCTTATCCTATAACTACCCCATGCACATATAGCATACACATACACTTAGAGTCCACATATAGGTGTACTCATCACTTGCACATAACACGTTAACTTTAAAAGTCTTGCATACTTAGGCCTTATATGCTCTCTTGATATCACATTACAATCACATTAATACCTTTTCAAGATCATTACAATATTATTACCTCAATATCAATTCACTTTAACAATTATCTTAATTCACTTTACACTTCCATACATGTCATCTTAACAATTTACCTTTCAAGCGTCATGCTTAACTCTTATGATCCCTTTCACTTCATCAAATCATAACCATATGTTCATCATCAAGTCATCATGACATCTAGTTCCATATTTCTCAACCACATTTGCATTCTAAACACAATATAATGTTAAGATACCTTAAGTATACCTTAAGTATACCATAATGCATTTAAGCTTATCTAGGATCATACCTTCAACTAACATGCAATTTTATCATTTATTATACATACATACATGTCAATAATCATCAAAACACATCACATAAAATTTATAAACATTGGGACAAAAATGTTTATATAGGCCGAATGCATTACCAAGGTAAAGACTAATTTCTTCTTCTTTTCGCACTTTTCGTCTATTGCAAAAATATGTAAAAACATGGTTTAAACCAAGATTTTTCATGTAAACACAAAAAAAAAATCATTTTAGAATTTGAATTCATAAGAATTGGCCACACATAGTGTTTTTTATACATAAAATTTTAACTTTTGCCTTATAGAGCACAAAACCATGAGTTTTCTTGTTTTCGGTATTTTCCGATCATTTTAGAAATATGTAAACAGGTTGTTTAAACTATTATTTTCTATTCAATCATAGAAATTATCAGTTTAGAACACATCCATACATGATTCAGCAGCCATAGATGGGATTAATACAAAAAAATTCCAAGTTTAAAGGCTTAGGTGAAAAATCATGAGTTTTCGCGCTTTCCGTTTATTTCAGCAATAAATAGACACATGATTCAAATCATTATTTTTCATCTAAACAAAACAAATATCATGTTAGAGCACTTCCTCATACAAATCGGCAGCTATATGTCCATTCAAGAATAATATTTTCCAACTTCCAAGTTCTAACACAAAAACCTTGAACTCTTTTATTTTTTGAAACTTTTCGGTCATCACAGAAATATGTAGAAATATTATTTAATCCAATATTTTCTATCAAAAAAAATAAAAAATCAGTTTAGAACACAACCATGCACAAATTGGCCCCTTATGCAAAAAAAATTGTGATTTTAAGTTATAGAATTCACCTTTGGAGAAATCTCGCGGAAAGAATCGTGTTTTTGGTAGAAAATAGATTTTCTCTCCCAAAAACTCACCCAAACAGAATTAAATCTGTAAAAATCAGTAATCAACCAGTTCAAAATAATTTTTCCATAATTTATTTCATAGAAATCAGTTTAGAAATCGAAAGAGAAGAAAAACTTATGATTACGGTCAAGAAATCGCGAAACAGAAAGGTGTTTTCTTAATTTCAGTAGAGAGAAATATTTTGAGAGGATTTTTTTGCCAAGATACAGAAACAATAAAAGAATGGCTGCTGGAACCTTGGTCTGGCCAAAATTTAGAATATATATTAGGGTTGGGGTGAAATTTCCACTAATACCCTTAATGAAATAGGTTAGAAGGATTTTTGTGTAGTAGGCTTTTGGGTATTTAGGCTTTTATTTAAATTTTTGGGCTGAATAAAATAAAAATAAAAAGAATATTTTCCTTATTAATTCTATAACATTTCCCCCAAAAATATTTATTTTAAAATATTTTAAAAATACCTATAAAATTATTTTATGCTTAAAAATTGTCTTATGCATGAAAAATTCATTTTATTAAAAATAAATTCTTTTATGCAAATGCACTTCATGTAAATCATTTATTTCACAATAGCAATACATATTATGCATATTAAAATTAATTTAATATGTCACATACTCATCAATCACTTAGATCACAAATTTCCACACAAGCACACACTTAACATTAATAGTTCTAAATCAAGCAATTTTTTCATGAAAATTCCTAGGGTGGGTGTGAGTTGTTACATTCTCCCCCCTTTAAAAGAAATTCATCCTTGAATTTAAATCTTTACCTAGTTTCTCTTGAAAAGCTGAGGATACTTCTGTCGCATCTCTTCCTCTGCTTTCCAAGTGCACTCATCTATCCCATGATTTCGTCATTGAACCTTAATCATGGTATCTCCTTATTTCTTAGCTTCTTCACTTGTTGATCCACTATAGCTATCAGTGACTCCTCATAAGATAGTTGTTCATCTAATGTAATGTCTAGAGGTAAAAGAACGTGCGATGAATCTGATACATACTTCCTTAGCATTGAGATGCGGAATACTGGGTGCACATGCGCCAAAGTTGGAGGTAGGGCAAGTCTATAAGACACTTCTCCAACCTTATCTAAGATTTTGAAAGGACCAATGAAACAAGGTGATAATTTTCCTTTCTTGCCAAATCTCATAACTCCTTTCATTGGAGAGACCTTTAAGAATACATGATCTCTCACGGCGAATTGGACTTCTTTTCGCTTAGGGTCCACATAACTCTTTTGTCTACTGAAAGCCGTCCTCAGTCAATCTTGAATTATTGGTACTTTCTCGGTAGTCTCCTTAAGTAATTCGAGCATTTCTACATGCTTGTCTCTAGGTTCAATCCAACAAATCGGAGAATGACATCTTCTCCCATACAGTGCTTCGTATGGCGCCATGCCAATGGATGAATGATAGCTATTATAGTAGGCGAATTCAATCAAGGGTAAATACTTATCCCAGCTACTGCCAAAGTCCAAGACACACATCCTTAGCATAGCCTCGAGTGTCTAAATTATTCTTTCAGACTGACCATCCGTTTGAGGGTGAAACACTGTACTAAAATCTAGTTGTGTTCCTAACGCTTCTTGCAACTTCTGCCAGAACCTTGAGGTGAATTGAGTTTCTCGATCTGAGATGATAGAAATTGGCACTCCATGTAGTTTCACGATCTCATCTATATATAACTGTGCATACTGAGCTATAGAATATATGGTCTTAACTCCTATAAAGTGAGCAGACTTTGTTAATCGATCCACTATGATCCATATAGAATCATGTCCTTTGGAGGTTCTAGGTAAGCCAACAATGAAGTCCAGAGTGATGCACTCTTACTTCTATTTATGTAGTCAAATCTCTTGTAGTAATCTTGAGGGTCGCTGATGTTCATACTTGACTTGCTGGCAAGTCAGGTAGGATGCTACAAACTTAGCCACATCTTTCTTCAAACCAGGTCACCAATAGTTAGCTTTCACATCATGGTACATCTTGGTAGTTCCAGTATGAGCACAATAAGGTGTCTGATATGCCTTATTCAATATCCTTTCCTTTAATCCATCCACATCAGGCACACATACTTTATTCTTGCACTTTAAAATTCCATTAACCACCTCAAACTCAGAGTTCTTTCCTTCTCTCGTCTCATCCTTCAACTTCATTATGTATGGGTCCCTATCTTGTGAATCCCTTATTTCTTCCATTAACTTAGACCTTACTTGAAAATGAGCCAATAAAACTCTTGATCCTCCAATCTCCAGTTTCAATCCTTGATTAAACAATTCCTTTAGTTCCTTCACGATAGGCCTTTTTCTCACATTCATATGAGCTAGGCTTCCCATTGATTTTCGACTCAAGGCATCTGCCACTACATTCGCCTTCCTAGATGGTAGAGAATCTGATAGTCATAATCCTTCAACAGTTCAATCCATCTCCTTTGTCTTAGATTGAGGTCTCTTTGGCTCAAGATGTACTGAAGACTCTTATGATCTGTATAGATCTCACACTTCATCCCATACATGTAATGTCTCCAAATCTTTAGAGCGAACACTACTGCAGCTAATTCTAAATCATGAGTAGGGTAATTCACTTCATGTCTCTTTAGTTGTCATGATACATAGGCGATGACTTTACCATTTTGCATCAAAATACACCCAAGTCCTACTCTCGAAGCATCACAATAGACAATGAATCCTTCTTCTCCTTCTGGTAATGTCAAAACTGGAGCCGATACTAAACACTCCTTAAGCTTCTGAAAACTCTTTTCACAGGACTCTTCCCAATTGAACTTAACTTGCTTTCTTGTCAACTTAGTCAATGGGGCTACTATCTTAGAAAAGTCCTGTACAAATCTACGATAATATCCCATCATGCCCAAAAAACTTTGTATTTCTGAAACTGTTGTGGACCTTGGCCAATTTGCTACTGCTTCAACTTTCTTAGGATCAACTTGAATCCCTTCCTTACTACATGTCCAAGAAAGTTGACAAACTCCATCCAAAACTCACACTTAGATAACTTAGCATAGAGTTGGTGATCACGCAATGTTTGAAGCATGATCCTCAGATCTTCTTCATGTTCCTCTTTATTCTTTGAGTAAATAAGGATGTCGTCAATGAACACAATCACGAATTTATCAAAGAATGGCTTGAATACTCGATTCATCAAGTCCATGAAAGCAGCAGGAGCATTCGTCAAACCGAATGGCAAAACCATGAACTTGTAGTGTCCATATCTAGTACAGAAGCCAATCTTGCAAATATCTTCTCCTCGGATCTTTAGTTGATGATAGCCAAACCTTAAGTCAATTTTGGAGAAGTGACCAACTCCTTGCAATTGATCAAAGAGATCATTGATCCTCGGCAATGGGTATTTATTCTTTATAGTGACTTTGTTAAGCTGGCGATAGTCAATGCACATTCGGAATGAGCCATCTTTCTTTTTCACGAATAATACTGGAGTGCCCTATGGCGAACTGCTTGGTCAAATGAAGCCCTTATTAAGTAGATCATGCAATTGCGTCTTTAACTCCTTCAGCTCCATTAGTGCTAAACGATATGACAGTATTGATATCGATTGCATATCAGGTAGCAGTTCGATGTTGAACTCGATCTCACGATCAGGGGGTAATTCGGGTAAATCTTCTACAAAGACATCCATGAACTCATCCACCACTGGAATGCTCTCATCTCGAATGGCAGCTTCTTTGCCAATGTTGATTATATGGGCTAGATACGCTTGGCATCCTTTCCTTAGCATCCGTCTCGCTCCTAAGGCCGATATCAAGTTTAGAGGATTCTCATTCCTATCTCCTTGGTCCACAAACTCCTTCCCATCTCTAATTTGGAATTTGACAAGTTTCTTTCTACAGTCGATACGAGCTCCATGCTTATACAACCTGTCCATCCCTAATATCACATCAAATTCTAGTACATCCAATTCTAGCAATACTACCAGAAGTGTTTGTCCATTTATGTCTACATCACAGCCCTTATACTCATACTTTACTTCCATCACTTCCCCTAAAGAAGTTGATATTGCTAATGGTTCACTCATCACCAATTCCTTATCTATACCCAAGTACTTAGCAAAACAAGGCGACACAAAAGAATGGGTAGCACTAGAATCAATTAAACATTTTGCGCTAGAACTTTGGATGGGGATGATACCTGTGATGGCTATGTGCAAATTGTGAGCCTCTTGCAGATTTAATGCAAAGAGTCGACCCTTGCCCTTATTTTCTATCTTCGATGCATTCCCAACCGCTAGTCCTTTGTCCTTGACTCCTTGTCCTTGCATTTGGAATGGCCTAGATTGTGGTTGTACTATGGTCCCATTCTCTTGACTCCTCGTCTGAGGGTAATCCTTTATGAAGCGCCCCATTTGCCCACACTTAAGGCAAGCACCAATATCTCTCTGGCAAATTCCAGGATGTTTCTTTCCACATTTGCCACAAGTGGGAATTTCTTACTTAGTTTGATTATTCCGTGGTCTAGATGATGAAAACTCCTTCTTTGATTCTCCTCCATTTCCATGCTATCCCTTATGACTTTTGTTCTTATGCCTTCCCTTCTAGTCTCATTCAGCTCGTTCGGCTCTCTCCGTGTTGTATCTTTTCTCTATGACTTTGGCCTTGTCTACGAGCTTGGCTAAGGTTGGAAACTCTATTGCTGCCAACGAATTGAACAAAGGTGTGATCAGTCCTCTAAGGAAATGATTGATGCAACTTGCTTCAGTGGGAACGATGTTGACAGCAAATAGACTAAGTCGATTAAACTCCTTAGCATAATCTGACATGGACATTCCTAGCCTTTGCTTCAGTTGCTCAAACTGCAACGCTCTATCTTGCCTTTCTCTTTCTAGCAAGAATTGATCCATTACTTCTTGCTTAAACTCTGCCCACGTAGGTGGGTCTGCCCCATAAAGTCGTTCGTCAATATTCCTCTCATACTAATACCAAGCTTCTTTCTTGAGTTAGAGTCCTACCAACTTGATCACTCGATCATCTGAGCAAGATAAACAACAGACTAGCTTATCTATCTCATCCAAAAATTCATGAGGGTCATCTCCTTCCTTACCATAAAAGGTAGGCGATTGCAATTTCTTAAATTTTGCTACGGTCATCCCCTCATCAGGTAGCTATTTCCTCTCTCTCTGAGTAGGTGTCACTACCGCAGGTGGTGTAACTCCATTCCTTTCTTGAGTTGGCGGTGCTTCTTGCCTTTGAGCTCATAGCTCATCTAGTTCCTTGCGCAAGTCTCTCATTTCCTTGTGCATGGCGTGCACTTCTTGTGAAGATCCTTGCTCACTAGAGTCCATAGTCGATGCCCTTAAGTTAGATCTTTCTCTTGATCGTATAGGTAAAGAGGCAGCATTCGATGCAATGTCCGATATGACATCATCATTAGCCCTAATGGATTAGGCAACTGTGCGAACCTTCTTCTTGGGAGCATTTTGTTTATCATAATAAGGGAATTTAGTACTAATTCCCTAGCCTAACCCATTTCATCCCTCCTTATACTGGCACACATTTTTATGCATTTACCATATCACATCACTAAGCACATGTCATGTATGAATCGCATATCACATAGTTTTGCACATATCACATATCATAATCATGTAGCATATATCTCATAATATCACACCATATCATAATAACGAAGGAAATCATCTCATACTAGGTAACTAGGTAATCAAGGAAAATCATTCATATCATATAAAGTGCTATGTTGTTACGTCGATCATCATATCTACTTGGCTTGATTCTCGTGTCCACCTCCAGAGCAATCAACAACGATATGGCCACTGCTGCCACATCGATAGCAACGAAAATCTCTATCTTGATGGTGATTAGTTGAAGATGCAGACCTCACTGGTGAATAATCTCCTCTATGCTAAACCATCCCTGACCTGAGTTGCTCTATATCCTCTCTTAGTGCATGAATCATGACCTTAAGATGTTGATTTTCCTCCTTCAAGTATGAATAGTTATCCTCCAATTTTTGGATCTTACTATAAACCCAATTAGGATCTAAGTGCTCCTTAGGGTCCTCCTCTTCATCAGGGGTCTTCTCTTTCATGGGGCGAATCACAGTTACAACTTTCTCGAGCATCTCTAGCTAAGTCCTCTTACAGTTCGCACAGGGTGCTCTGGGTCGCAGTCCTCGAGTAGGTGTAATCTTCTTGGTCATCTATCAGAAGAATCATAAGGCAAGCAAACAATAACAAGGATTACTAAAATCTACTAGGATTTCATGGAACTATACTAGTGATAGACTGCAAGTGACAAGACAGGAAAATTCCTATGCTCTAGGATTTTACTTAAGCAACTCATATAAAACAAGCCTAAACTAGACTTTTAAAAACTATGGCTCTGATACCACCTTTGTCACATCCCAACCTTAGAGATATGATGGTCCTAGAACATGGGGAGACATAAGGTCACCCATGCCCATAGAACCCATTTACGTATAAACAAATCATGCCTAGGATCTTACCAAACCTCTTACATTAACTCATTTAAAACATTTAGATGAGTACCATAAATTGCGGAAGACTAAAATAAATTATTACATATGAAATTCATAAGGAAAATAATATATATCAATAAGTATCAATCAACATTCCCAAAGCATGTAATGACAAGACTTTATAAAAATAGTATTATTGATAACTTGGACAAGGAATTCCCTAAGCGAAGTAGAATGCCTGAGCCATCACCTTGCCTCCTCCCTGAAAGACTCAATGGTGCCCGACTTTGAATTCTAGCACTACTAGAGCTACCTCTGGATCACTGCTGAGTATGGCACAAAACTCCACAAATGTGGGGCACAGCTCCTCCATACCCACACCAAATCGAAAAACATGGGCCGCCGGATCCTAAAATCGAAAACGCACCCTCAAGAAGTCTCAATCCACCTGAACTCCTCTTAAAGCCGCCATAGCCACAATCCCATACCTACCTAAATTTATCTTATCTACTTTGTTGAGTTTTTTCATTTACATGTGTATATACCAACTGAAATATGACTCCATGAGAAAAAGAAGTGAAAAAGAATAAGAAAAGTGAAAAATCAAAAGAGAGAGAGAGAGAGAGAGTCGACAAATGGGTAAAGTTTTTGCTCAAATGAGAAAAAATGAGAGGAGAGAAGAGAAGAAAATAAAATAAAATAAAAATGAAAAATGAAAAATGAAATGGAAAAGTTTACATTTGAGCTACTGCCCATATATACAGACACAGGATGTTACAAATAAAAGAAAAAAGCAAAAAGAAAAAAAGGCGCGATGAAAATCAACAAGAAAGACAGGTGAGCATTCAATTCAGAAATTTAAAACTGAGAAATAAACTGTTTTCTCCCTCTTTAGGATGAAAAACTTAGAATGAAGCATTTTCAGGATATTCCAAAGCTGTAAAAGAGCATAATTCAGCAGGAGAAAATATCATCATCTACCTCATTTATGACATGCATTCATATAGTCATAAAATATACATTCACAAGATAAGATAATAAAAGAATCATATAGCAGAATATGCATACATAGGCATACATTGATCATACACACATACATCAGAGCACACAATCATCCTAAAATAGTTCCACCTCCCGAAAGAGTAAGGGTACAATCATCTAAATAAGCATAAAGGAAATAAAAAAGAGGTCAACACAGCATCAGAAAGCTATAATCATCAGCCTCCCCTCTGTTCCTTTGAGAAGCGACCTCCTCACCCAAGTCATGTGGCTCCGACAGACGAGCAGCACGGGTGTGCATTCCAGAAAGGGCATTCTCCATCCTTCGGGCAACGAGGTAAGTGCATTGAGTGTACTCCCTGGGTAGTTGCATGGAAAGAGATAGTATTAGAGGCTTCAAATCCTTTCCAAGCATAAAAAAACATAATGATACTCTGCCCACAGATCCTTTCCGGGGATAGAAGAGTAAGAAGGACATACCTCAATGTTATTAGGAAT
This sequence comes from Reutealis trisperma, assembly GCA_947687605.1. Classification (NCBI taxonomy): domain Eukaryota; kingdom Viridiplantae; phylum Streptophyta; class Magnoliopsida; order Malpighiales; family Euphorbiaceae; genus Reutealis; species Reutealis trisperma. The sequence goes on along the minus strand of CANTUT010001058.1, from coordinate 44,279 downwards.
AGGCCAAATACCTAGATGGACAACTTTGGGGAGAGGCCAAACCCTCATAGAACCCTCAAAGTCATAATAGAAAATCTCCTCTGGCACACGATACTCTACTTCCTAAAGCGAAGCCCCAGGAATGTGGCTCTAGCTACCGTGATCATGAACAAGGACTAGACAACCAGAAGAACCAACAGTGGGAGCTTCAAAAACCATTGGTTGAGGAACCCCCCTCGTAGTAGTAGGTGTGATAGAAGGACACCCCTGTGATGTAATCTTCCCACATTAAAAGGTGAGTGCAAAAGTCTCAGTAATGCCTATCAAGATGTGGAAGAGGTGCCTTTCATCGTTAATAAAAAGCTTTGGGCTGGTCAAGATGTCCATCTTATACCTCATATCCACCAACGGATGACTGGGCACTCATTATGACCCAAATAACTGAAAGTGTACTTTTTCACCTAAGTAGTACAAGCAAAAGTAGGGGGATCGCAACAATAGTCTCCTATGTGAAAGGGCCTCTATAAAGCCTGGGAAAGGGGCTTATATCATCCTCTCGCCAAAAGGCCTTATGATCTACCAATAACAACCAACAAATACAAGAGTTAATGAGTAGGTCAGAGCAAGACAAAAGAAGAAGAAAGGAAGGAGAGATACATGTCGCTCAATTAGCTTATCAAAAAAAGCCCGAAGTGTCAGGGCATTGTGATTGTGAGTGGCAGCCCAATTAACTTCTGCCTATCTTCTCCCCACTGAAAAATCATGTAGCTGCGAAGACAACTCAGAAGTAATAAACGAAATATACTCATCAGCTCAGATCTATGGCACAAGGTTGTTAGAACTTAAAAAATGTGATTTGATTGTGAAAATGGAACATGCCTGAAAACACATGGTAGGTACCTCTTAAAAGATAATAGTCCCACCAATAGATGATAACTCTACATTTTTAGAGTTATTTTATTTGTTTAAAACTTAAATTTTAGCTCAGTTCTCGAGAATGCAATAATATTATTACTTATTTTAGAAATAAACAGTTCTACAATTTATAAATAAATTATAATATATTTTTAGTATTTTTATTTTATTTTTGCATATCAAAATGATGTCATAATGATGTAGTAATGTCATGACTCAGGCAATGATGTCATTTTATAAATGATGCAAACAATGATATCATTTTATAAATGATGCAGGCAATGATGTCATGAAATTAATGATGCAAGAGATGATGTCATAAAAATAATGATGTAATCAGTGATGCAACAATGTTGAAAATGAAGATGGAATTTTCCTATAAATAGGCATTACCTCCCTTCTCCAAAATCACAACTCAAAGTAGCAAAAAATAGATGTAGAGAGAGTTACATATATTTTCTTAGAGTAGATTTCTTTTATTGTTATTTTGATCAAGAAGAGGAGTTTTTGGAGCTCGAGTTCATCAAAGATTGTATCTCAAAACAAGTTCTTCCTAAACTTTATTCTTGAATTTAATTATAAGTTGTTATTATGTTTGTTATTTTGATTGTTAATTTAATTATTTCTTCATTCTCAATTATGAATAGCTAAATTTATTTTTCTAAAATTTAGATGTAATCTTTTGATTTGCATATGATTATTTATAATTAATTGATTGGGTTGATTGTTGCAGTTAATCTTTTATCTTAGAACTTAATGCTTGTAATTAACTGGCCATTAATTTCATGATTTAAGATATTGTGTGAAGTAGCAAGAGTGGAAACACAATATTAGTTTATTAGGATAATTGACCTAGGGAATGTATTGCTTAGAGATAAGATTACTCCTTTGCGATTATTAAAAGATTTCCATAAAACTTAATGGGTTTGTGTTAATTGCATATGATCACTAGAGTAGACATAAGGTTAATATGAGCACACATGTTGTATCTTGAGATAGAACATCATATAATTTAGGAAAATCTAATCATTAATTCTAGCAAAAATAATCCAATCTAAAAAATATAAAGTAATCATAGGTAATCAATTGATGAATTTTAAACCCTAGGCCTTTAATCTTATTTCATATTATCATCATTTATTTACTTGAATTTTACTTTAGCTTAAAATACGAATTCTCATAATTGATTTTCTAAACAATAGAGTAATCTTAAAAATAGTACTTGTCAACCCTTCCCTTTAGATTCGACACTCTATTCACACACTATTACTTAGCACGATCTGTATACTTGCAAAAATCGTGCAACAAGTTTTTGGCGCCGTTGCCGGGGAAGGCGACTTTTGACAATATTAATTGATTTGATATATTCTATTAAATTAGACATTTTATGTTTTTAATTCTTTTTATTACTATTTTTTTTTTTAGTTGTGTTTGTAGATTTTGTTCATAGATTTTAACAATTTTCAGCATTGGACTTCTTATCCAAGTCCGAAATGGGGTTACAACAGAAGTCAATATTATGACCAAGAATATTATTATCAACCTGACTTCCAAAACAATTATAGGTGGAATGAAAGACAAGGTATACCATTAAGTGAAGAGAAGTCATCCCTTGAACTTACATTAGAGAGGTTCATAAATTCCACTTATGATGAGGGTATGCCATACAAGGAGAAAAAGTCATCTCTTGAGTTTACATTAGAAAAATTTTTGGAATCCACTGAGAAAATATGTAAGAATTGGGAAGAGAAAGATAGATTAGATGCCAAAGACAACGAATTGACTAACAACTATAAAAGAATTGAAGAGAAAATTGGAGCAATGGTTAGTTATGTAGAGTCAAATTAGGGCAACTTCCAAATTCACACTGAAGTGGACACATCAGAACAGAGCATGCAAGGATGTTTAAGGGATGATGTCTCATTAGTAGACAAGTATGGTGAGGATAATGGTGATGTAAGGCATATGGGATACTATGAAGATGATGATTCAATTGAGCAGTCCCATATTGAAAAATTGAAAGAGGAAGAAGTACAAAATACTGGGGAGACCATTTCATATTTTGAGTGGTTAATGATCCATGAAGATGACTTCTTTTCTTATGATGAGATGATCAATAAAAGTATTGATGAGTTCTCTAGTGAGGAGAATGAAATACATGAGAACCATGAGAATGAAACACTGGATTTAGAAAGCCCCATCTCTCCCAATATCCCAATATCTCTACCTTCCATCCCAATCCAAATTTTCACCCCAATTCAAACACCCACCCATCCATTACCTCAAATTCCATCAGTTGATATCCATCCCATAACCGATCTTATACTATTACCATCTTTCTCTATATGCTCAATTGTGGGAGAATAAGGTATTTGGCCAGTGCTTGTATCTTTCAAACCTTGTTTAGAGAGGAAACTTGGTTTTATGGAGGTTATGGAGAAAAAGGTAAGCGAATTTGGATGGAGAATCTCAAAATTGCTAGAGGTGCATGTAGATGAAGTGCAGAATTTGCTAAATTCCAAAGCTGAAAAATTAATAAGTCCATGGATAAATCTGTATGATCTTGTGCCTGGCAAGATTAAATTGAAGTTTCCAAGTCATAGAGCGATAAAGATACATCTTTTATGGTTTATGATGAAGTGGAGGAGCAGCAAGAACTACAATCTTTATAGATTGCTCTTCATTCAGAAATATGAAGGCAAACAACATGATGAAACCTCCAGGTCCATGGAAGAATATGGATAACATTAACGTGCAGCTAATACGACGTTAAAGAAGCGCTTCTTGGGAGGCAACCCAAGTTATTTGATTTTATTATTTACTTTCAAAATTTTTAATTCCTCCTTATGTGTTTGGTTTGTTGTTTTTAGTGTTTTTAGGTGAGAAGACAAGTGCTACAGTTTTAGCTTTTTTTTTGGAACAAACTTCACTGCATGACTCCGATAAGCTCAAATCAAGCTGGCTGGACTCATTAAAATCGGTGAAAGTCTATTTTTCTGCAATTATCGGGATTATATACTTTGTGTATTATCCTCCATGATGAAGATCTAGCTATAGTCAAGCTAAAGACTATAAATTAAGTGCTTTTGGGAGGAAACCTAAATTTCTAACTTTTTCACTTCTTTTTAATTTCTTTTGTTCTTTTGTTTGTTTTGTTCTATTTTAATTTTGCTTTAGTGTTATTATTAAAATAGCTTATTAGGAGGAAACCCAAGTTTTCTCTTTATTAGATCTCTTTTATTTCAGTTTAGTTGTTTCATTATAAATTTTCTCTTTCATTTTCTTAACTAGTTAATCAGATATGAAAGCATCTCTTGCAACACTAAAAAACAGGTTTTCAACTCTTCCCTAAGATGTACTCAGGAAAATTGATGAACGCAGACTGGAAAGAATGAAGGCATTTAGGCGTTTGAATCTTCATAAGGATATTCGCTGGATTATAGAAGCCAAAGTACGATTGGCAGGTGAGCTTGATGACTCATTTATTAAATGTTTACCAGGTACAGGGAGAAGTTCTTACTCAAAGAAGAGGAGAGCTAAGAGAATGGGAGTTTGTTACAAGTGTGCAAGACGGAATTGCAGTACACGTTATAGAAACATTGGATTTGCATCCATAAATCGAGAAGACGAAATTAAATTCATAAAGGATGGACTGAGTAAGGAATCTTTGGATAATATCCTACAGACTCTTGAGACGCATCTTTGTGGACAAGTTTAATGCACTCTTTTAGATTTATGGGACTTATTCAAAGAAGAGAAGTAGCATTACAGTATAGGGAATCTGATGTTAAAAGACCCTGTTTGCCAGTTAATAAGAAAACTGGATGGGAAATCTATCCTCGACTCATAGAAGGCGTGTAAGCCGTTACTGGACGTAAAACTAGAGGAAGATGTGAGCCAAAATCACAACTACTATTTATAATCAGGTGTATCACTAACTTTTTATTTTTCAATGCATTATTTTTTTTTACATCTTGCAGTATTTTTTTGACTTTTTAGCATCTAGATTTTATTTTCCTGCAGATTTTTCTACTGTCGACAACTTTTTAGTCTTTCAATGTCTGCTTTTAGCTTTTCAATATTTTCTTTTTGGCTTTTGTACATATGTTGCAGATTTTTCTACTTTCATTAGCTTTTTAGTATTTCATTGTCTGTTTCTTTTTAGTTTTTCAAATATTTTTTTTGACATTTGTACGCATAGCATTGATTATTTTTGTTTTTATTATCATTTTTGTTTTTATACTTTTTCTATCAACAATTATTTTATCCCATTGAACTGTTCTTTTACTCTTCTAGTTTCTTTATATGCACATTCATTATTGTCAATATGCACACAACCCTTTTGAGAGATCTGTGAGAGAAAATGGTAGAATCCTCAACACGCAAATTCAAAACTATCTGTGTCTTTTGTAGTCCAAACTCTGGCAAGAAAAGAGAGTACTTGATAGCAGCTAATGAACTTGGTAGGATTTTAGCTTAATGAAAAATTGATTTGGTGTTTGAGGGAGGTAGTTTAGGGTTAAGGGGTTGTGTCGCAAGTTCTGCATATATTAAAGGTAGTAAAGTCTTAAGAATAGTTCTAAAGGCTTTGGCTCGAAATAAACATGTCACTGGTGGAACTATAGGTAATGAGTTACAGGTCAATAGCATGTAGGAATAGTTCTAAAGGCTTTGGCATGAAATAAACATATCACTGATGGAACTATAGGTAATGAGTTACAGGTCAATAGCATGTACGAACGAATGGCATATATGAATCTCAATGTTGATGCTTTTATCGCATTACCTGGTGGTTTAGAAACATTTGAAGATATTTTCACCATTGCATCTTGGACACAATTAACTGTTCTTCAGAAGCCATTGGGATTACTTAATGTTGATGGTTTTTATAATGGTTTGTTATCTTTTCTTGATCATGCTGTGGAACAGGATTTTATGACACCAGCGAGTCAACACATCTTAGTCTCTGCTTCAACTATTGATCAATTGATTGATCAACTGCAAAACTTTAAATTCAAACCTGATCTATTGATGGTGCAGGTAGTTTGACACCCCAGGGCCAGTAACAGTAAAAAGCAAGGACTAGATCTGAATCTCTGGTTATAACTTCCCTAACTCTTGTATTTTTTTTATCACATTTTTTTTTGTTTTGTGTGTGTGTGTGTTTTTTATTGTACCTGATCAAGCAAAGTTTTAGGTTCAATTCACTAAATGTAAGATGGCTGAGTAAAGAGTTACTTTTGTACTCTTAATACGCATCTTAAATTTATGTGATTTTCCTTTTCAAAAAAAAAAAAAAAAACCTAACTAACTAACTCAAGAGTTATTCATACAAGATGGTTGAGTAAAGAGCACTTTTTGCGCTCTTGATATGCATTTGTATTTTTTTTCCTTTCTTTTTCTAGTTTGCAAAATTAAAAATTAAAAAAAAATAAAAAAAATAATGTTTTCTTTTTGTGTGATTAGTTTCTCATGCTTGCTTTTAGTGTTGTTTCAAGATGTTTTACAGGAAGCAAGGAAGTGAAATGCTTATCTTGCTTATAATTTGGAATCCGCTTTTCTACAAGAGGGAGTATTTTCTTTCTTTTGATTTGTTTCTTTGACATTGAAGACAATGTCCATTGCAAGTTTGGGGGAGATTTAGTTTATTTTTTATTTTCAGTAATTTCTTTCATGTTTTGATGAATAAATTCAAAATTTTTTACTCTTTTATTGATAAAATATGCTTGTGTTAAATAATTTGATGAAAGGCCAATGATAGATTATAATTGATATTTATGGACAATTTATTAAAGTATTTCAGGTTGAGCAACTATTTTGGGGTAAGAAATTAACTTTTATTAAGATTATGTTTTGCTTAGTTTTGCATTATATTGATTGCATTGAATTTGTGTATGCTTACTTAGAGAGGGCTTCTACACATTTTTATCTTCATTTGCTTCACCTATCTTAGAACATGTTTTTGCAAACTTTTAAGGCGAAATTTTGAATTCATTTTGAGATTTAGGTATTGTTTGTTTAGCCTATTACTTATATCCACCCTTATTTTAATTTTTCCCTAGTTTACCCCTTTGTGCCTTGTTAATTTTAGCTTTCTTTTCTTTGTTAATTAACCTTAATTGTTATCTTTCACCCTATTTATGAGATAATTTTGTCAAGTTTACATTTTAATGAAGAAAAGAGAATTATTGAAGTTTTAAAAGAAAATAAGGATCTCTAATAACTGAGAGTATTATTCATTTTAAAAGACCACCTTCTACTTAAAATAAGTTTGGGGGAAAGCAAGAAAATTAAATTAAATAAAAGTTAGTAATTGTTGCTTATCCTTAAAATGATGTTGTTGATGACAAAAAAAAAAAAAAAAAGGAGCTTAAAAGAAGAAAACATTGAAGAAGAATGATACTTAAGATAAAAGGGATCCTTCATTAACAAAATCCCTTTATTTGAGCTATTGATTTTTGTAAACTTGGTATAATTATCTTACTTTTGTTCATTTAGGCGTTTCTTTATTTAGCTAAAATACCTTGTGTTAACCCTATTACAAGCGTAGTCAGTACCTATTGATTTATGAATTCCATTAATGGAGATTATTTGCATTAACATGCTTATGAGATCTGTACATCTAATTTATATCTTTTGATAGAGGCATTTAAAGATATCAGTATATATATGTCTATCTGAAGTACAACAATTTCTTTGCAGTTGATTTAATGCATGGTTATTTAAGGCATGATTAAGATGAGAATTATTTTGAACCTGAGATAAAAGCTTGACTTGTAATATTATTGATATGTTGTTTGTGAATATTAATTTCTTGAGACCTTTGAAAAATTATTCAAACTAAGCATGAGAAGATTAAATTTTCTTTTTGAAATAAATATTTGAAAGTTTAGAGTTTTATAGGTGTTTATGGGTACACCACTGGAAGCCCTCACGAGACTATAACTCGTCCTCTATGGGACACCTAGAGGTTTAAAGGCTTGTTGTATATGCTAAATGCAATCGTAATTTCCTACGAAAGTGAACTAGTTTAGGTTTTGAATTTTCTTTTGCTTGAGGATAAGCAAAAACTTAAGTTTGGGGGTGTGATAACTCTATATTTTTAGAGTTATTTTATTTGTTTAAAACTTAAATTTTAGCTTAGTTCTCGAGAATGCAATAATATTATTACTTATTTTTAGAAATAAACAGTTCTACAATTTATAAATAAATTATAATATATTTTTAGTATTTTTATTTTATTTTTGCAGATCAAAATGATGTCATAATGATGCAGTAATGTCATGACCTAGGCGATGATGTCATTTTATAAATGATGCAGACAATGATGTCATTTTATAAATGATGCGGGCAATGATGTTATGAAATTAATGATGCAATGCAACAATATTGAAAATGAAGATGGAATTTGCCTATAAATAGACATTACCTCCCTTCTCTAAAATCACAACTCAAAGTAGCAAAAAATAAATGTAAAGAGAGTTACATATATTTTCTTAGAGTAGATTTCTTTTATTGTTATTTTGATCAAGAAGAGGAGTTTTTGGAGCTCGAGTTCATCAAAGATTGTATCTCAAAACAAGTTCTTCCTAAACTTTATTCTTGAATTTAATTATAAGTTGTTATTATGTTTGTTATTTTGATTGTTAATTTAATTATTTCTTATTGTTATTATGTTTGTTATTCTGATTGTTAATTTAACTATTTCTTCAATCTCAATTATGAATAGTTAAATTTATTTTTCTAAGATTTAGATGTAATCTTTTGATTTGCATATGATTATTTATATTTAATTGATTAGGTTGATTGTTAGAATTAATCTTTTATCTTAGAACTTAATGCTTATAATTAACTAGCCATTAATTGCATGATTTAAGATATTGTGTGAAGTAGCGAGAGTGGAAACACAATATTATTTCATTAGGATAATTGACCTAGGGAATGTATTGCTTAGAGATAAGATTACTCCTTTGTGATTGTTAAAGGATTTCCATAAAACTTAATGGGTTTGTGTTAATTGCTTATGATCACGAGAGTAGACATAAGGTTAATATAAGCACACATGTTGTATCTTAAGAGATAACATCATATAATTTAGGGAAATCTAATCATTAATTCTAGCAAAAATAATCCAATCTAAAAAATATAAAGTAATCATAGGTAATCAATTGATGAATTTTAAATCCTAGACCTTTAATCTTATTTCATACTATCGTGATTTATTTACTTGAATTTTACTTTAGCTTAAAATATGAATTCTCATAATTGATTTTCTAAATAATAGAGTAATCTTAAAATTAGTACTTGTCAACCCTTCCCTATGGATTCGACACTCTATTCACACACTATTACTTAGCACGACCTGTATACTTGCAGAAATTGCGCAACAATAGACATAATGTTCTCTCAAGACAAGTCAATCATCTCCTAATACATAGCACTCAGAATAGCACCACCCCAATCAAACTCGCTTCACCAGTTCATGCGAGCCAAGCTGAGAAGGATGTTCAGATCCACCTCATCTCTTATGTTATATGTGAAGGTGCACCCAGCTATCACCAACAAACACAACTGAGCAAGGGCCTCATCAAAAATTAGATCTCGTGTGGCCCCCATCAACTTTAAGTTGTCATTTAGGACAGATTGCTTGACTCCAATACTATCTCTAGGAGGACTAAAGCTAAGTAGGGCCTCGATCTCAGCCCAAGAGAAAGCTTGCCTCCAATAGTTGCACATGTGTAAGGGCCAGGTCCCAAATTGAATCCCTAAGATCATGTACAAGTCAAGCAGAGTACAAGTCAACTCCTCGCACGTGAAATGGAAAGTATTAATGGTATCCCACCATCTCTCAGCCAAAGCTTTAATCAAGTTCATATTGACGTGACTAAACATCCTCACCCCTAGGAAGTCGATGAACCTGATAGACTGCAACAAGTTTCTGGCAATACTTCATTAAGGGATGGACCTAATCACCATCTCCAAGTTACTTCTTCTACCCCTATTCTTAATTGTTAAAGCTTGCAATAAACCAATATACATGTAGCATGTAAAAAAAAGGTGAAAAAAATGGCACTTGGAATACACAACTGATCCAAAGAAAAGATGTAACTAAAAAGGATCGTCGCGAGATACTTATCGCCAGATGACCGCTATAAGAGGCGTGTCTTTCGAGATCTTGCAAGAAAAGTGCCGGATTGGTGTTTTCCTTCAGCGCCTCATATGAGCATCAACATGACCCACTAGAGGAAGAGGGAGCGACACAGTGAGAGGAGGAAGATCCACAGAAAGATCCTAAAGCCATCACTACAAGAATGTTGAATCTAACAAGCACAATGAGAAGCAAACATGTAAGTATAATTAAAAAAAAATGTGAAAATGATGAAAAAATAAAATAAAAAATAATAAAAAAGGAAAAAAAAAAGAGGAAGATTTTTTACTATTGCTATTATTATCATTATCGGAAAAAAAAAATTACCATTGTTGCTAGTATTATTATTACTATTATTAAAAAAAAGAAAGATTTTTACTATTGCTATTATTATTGTTATTGGAAAAAAAATTTATTTTTTGCTAGTATTATTATTACTATTATTTAAAAAAAAAAAAAAAAAAAAAAAAGGTGGCTCACGTTTGAGTGAGTAAAGTGAGGAGTGAAGTGTATGCAGTAAGTGTAGAATGTTGGCATTTATAGAGTTTTAGGGAAAGTAAAGACGAAACAATGCATAGTAAAATGTGTTCTATAATTATCTAGTTGCATAAAAATAAATTTTTAGTCAATTTCAATTCAGAATCAAAATCTAAAAGTTCCTACGTGCTCATGAGATTTTTATCTACTCATAAGCACCTCATTTGTCTATTTCTTAGCTAAAAATGCAGTTTTTACATAAGAAAAATAGAAAATTTGTGAACCTCAAAATTCACCAGTCTTCCAAAAATGGTCAAATCAAGTTGCAAAATTCACCAAAATTATTTCATTACAACTAGAATCATTTTTTGAACTCAAATCTACCAAAGTTTCTAGTTCATTCTAATCAAAACTGTCTAACTAATAGACAGCCTTAATAAGGGGGCAGCTATGAACCTCAATTTTAGCACCTTTAAAATTAATTCCAAACTCATCAGTATTGACCAAAATATTTTTGGCATAATTTGGCACTTTTCTTACCCTGACTAGACTTTCTGTACCATACAGTATTTTTCCAAAATTGACCGAATTTTCTCTCAGACTGATTGTCCAGCTGTTCTAAAATTAATTTTGAGCCTATCATCACTGATTGATAAGATTTTTGAACTCTATAACTCTCAAAAATCGACCCAAAAGTCTCCAAAAATTAATAAAAAAAGACCTGAAAAAGCAAGCCATACCTGCCATGTGGCACTGCATCAGACTGCCACAAATCCATGTCAGTGTTTGCGTGTATCCTCATTAGAGTTGGCACAAATCAGAGTCAGAGAAGTGCGGCAGCCGCATTTCTCTGATGAGGCGTCTGCGTGTCTCTGACGAGGAGCCGTGTCAGTCTACGTGGAGCCGCACCTGTCTTGTCCCCCTTGCTCGAATAAAATATCTAAAATGCCCCCATTTGATTTTTTTTTAGTTTTTTTTAACCCTGCCCTTTATGTCTTTTCACATTTTCACTTCCCAAATCACTCTCACCTCATTTCCCTATAAATAGCCATTCCATTTCCTCATTTCAAAATACACTAAAGTTGATATTGATTGCTATCTATCAATTTTTCTTCTTCTTTTTCTTCCTCTATCCACTCTCTAATTAATTAATTAATCATTTTAATTAATTAATTTCCACAACCAAACCAAGTTAATTAATCATTTTAATTAACTAAAATTCTTTTTTAATTACTCAAAAGCTAATTAATTAATTACTTCCTTTTTAAATTCAATTTAAAAAAAGACTTTTTTACTCATCTACAATTTTAATTAATTAATTAATCATTTTAATTAATCAATTCACTCACCAACCATTTTTTTAAAATCATTAATCAAATCGCCAGGTCTAATAAAACAGAACTTCAGTCTAGTAAAACACTTTTTTCATCTCGTCCACCAAAATCCAAGGTATTTTCATAAACTTTGTCCCAAACCAAAAATTATTTTAATCAATCTGTGAACCCCTCCACTTAATTGTGGAATGAACTATGTAGATTTTGATCTCCATTCAATGGGGTTACATAGGCACATATGAAATTTAAATCCAAACTTTAAATTCAATTTTTTGAATTAAATTTATTTTCTATTTTCTTAAATGTAATTAATTATCTTTTTTTAATGATATTTGTAAGGGAATATGTAGTCTTTCTAGAATCCCATAAGGGCTAGAGAAAACATCCCAATGTTTTTTTTTTTATAAATGTAATTATTTTAATAGGAATTAAGGAGTGATTATATGGTTTTCCTAAATCCTTAAGGATTAGAGGGAACACTCTCCTTAATTTATGAATGTTTATTTCAATTGTTTCATCAATTCTCATGTACCATGCATGCATGTTATGCTATACTCATGCATTATATTATCCTCTTATAAATGTCATTCATGAAATTAATTTTTCAAAGTCAAATCAAACTTAAGAGCCAAATTTAGATTAATTAAAACCAAAAAAAACCTAGTCCCTGAACTCAACCTGATTCGAGACTAGTGATTTTATCCATAGGTAAATTAAAAATTAATGAATTGAAGTCAAATTGGGTTTTTTTCCTTAAAATTTTTCCAACTGAATAAAATTAAGGTGGTGACTCTCAAAATCATTTTCAAAATCAACCAATCCGAACTCAAAGGTTCCATCATGAGTCTAAACCCGAATGAGCATCCCCCTTAGTAGAGCTTCGGTACTCTCGCCCTATCAGCAGGCCTATACCAAGTTACAAGGTCCGATATACTACCCCATATCAAAAGGGTATTTCTACTTATCAATAGGCATCAATAGAATGGTTCATATGAAATTCACAATAGGGAATTCAATGGAAAATATGCCAATACAAGAATAATTCTCATTAATGGTCACATTATGAAATCAATGTGATAGGGCTCACAATGGCCAAATGCTGTAAAGGAATATCATATTTAATGGGTCAATATTCAATAGGAAATTCATACTCAACATGGAATTGGAGTATTTTAATGAAAACAGTTTGATCAATAATAGCTTATAGGATATGGCACATGTCATATTATATTATTAAGTACTTACCTTGAACTCTTTTACTCCTATTAGTACTCAATCTTGATTAAAATTCGTTTCTCACAATCTTGAGTAATATCTTTGCCTTTGCCTTTGGATTCTACAATCATATCATTTCAATTACATATTAATTAGTACCTGGTAATGTCACTAATTATAACTTAGTTAATCCTTGTCATTACTTTATCTAACCTACCCTTTATTTATCTTATCATTTCAATTCATAATTAAGGCATGTGAACAATGCCATACTTATACTTATAATTCCATAATGGTACTTAATTCATTAAATTTAGAGAAATCATTTCTAGCAATTTAATTTCAATATTAACATTACACAAGTTATATTACACCATTTCTAAGCTTAATTTCCTATTCAATTTCATGAATTCAAGTTCAAATCTCAAAATTCCTAAATTGATCCATAAATCCTAGAATTTTAGGAAAACCATCAATTTCTTCTTCAAATCTCAAATTGATCATAGATTCATCAAATTAATGCTTAGACAATCATTTCCCCTCAATTAATTAAAATTAAATCACTTTAGTTCATAAAATCCTATTTTTTCCAAAGCAATTTTGGAGAAACTTATAATTCATTATCAAATCTTCAAATTAATCATAGAAATATGAAATTGGCATGATGAAGAACTCATATGATTAGTCAAAATGCAAGAACATAAAGTCTCCCTTATGCCTTCCAAGCTTCTATAATTCATTTTGACACTTTCAAACCATCTTTCTCTACCCAAAATAACCTTAAATACCATTAAATATAGTTTAGAACACTTCCCTTAATTACTCAACAAAGTCGTCGAACCCCCCTATTGTGAGGTTTAAGTCACTTTCATGCTTTCTTACTTATTTTCACATATTAAACCTTAAATTCTCAACCTCAATTCCATATTTCATTAGCTAATATACAAAACAAACATCTCTCTATTTCTCTTACTTTGGCCAAACCATATATGTGGAAGGAAAGGAAAAGAAGATTTTGGTAACTTTAACTCTAAAGTCATACATAGAATAAAAAAAGAAGATTGTGAGCATAATTTCTTACCTTAGGAAGCTTTGATTTTTGAGTTGCTATGGTGATGACAATATGGTGAGCTTCTTCTTTGGTTGGTGTGGTGTTTTTGGTGTGGAGTTAGCAAAATGATAGAAATGAACATAAGTTTTACTTTCATATGGAATGTTGAATGGTGATAATTTAATCTTGCTTAATCTAATGGCTAGGATTTAATCAAAATGAATGGTTATGATTTAATTAAGTTGGACAGTTAGGATCTCTAAGTAAATGATGATCATCATATGGTGTGGAAGTAATAAAGATGTATCTAGACTTTGTGTAGGAAAAATGAGAGTTCACGTTGTTTAAGGATTTGAATTTGTCAATTTTGGCAGCCACTAAGTCAAATTTGGTGGCCAACTCATCTTACACCAATTGAACCTTGTTTAACCATTCCTAACTCTAGTAAAGTTTATGTTTATCTATTTATGGGCCTGCCATCTAATGGGCTTGGATCTTGGATCTAAAAGCCCATTAAAAAATTCATATATGCATATTTCAAACTTAGTAACCTAATAAATTTTTCATTTCTTTACTTTAACTTTAGTGTACATATTTTTACTTTCTAATTTAACTACACACTCTAAATATTGCTAGATAAATTTTATTCACTTTATAATGCACATTTACTAGCCCTTTAATAGCACTTTCAACTAAGTCAATCATGTATGCTCATTAGGTCAAACTAAGTTGACTTCTATTTTACTATTATAGCTTTGATTAAAATCAACTTCTTATGCCACTATTATTATTATCTCTAATGACTTTGGAGATGTTTAGTATTATGTTCATACTCATTCACTAGCACTTTGGCATCACATCATAAGAAAATAATTAACTTAATCACGTTAAGTCAAACTGAGTTTGACTTTCATTTTACTATTAAAATGTTTATCAAATTGATTTCATTTTTCTTTCATTGTCACATTATTCATTAAAATCATTTCTTATGATATTTTTATAGTTCTTAATATGCTAAAAAACCCTTGGATAGTATAGTATATGAACATTTTAGTGACACAATTTGAGTAAGTGGGTCACTCAGTCACATTGAATCCCTTCCAATTGCAATTTAATTTCACCATCACAATACTCATTGAAATAGATCTCTTATGCCATCCTTGCTGCTAACTCTAATGATTTAGGAAAACCTTAGGTATTACAGTTTAATTCAATGTTGAATTCAAAATTAACACAGTTGAATTCAATCTTACTAATGTCAAACTCAACGTTTATTCAATCTAATTTGACTATAATAAAAGTTGAATTCGACCTTACATCATTGTTGAACTCAATGTTGTTCAATAGGTCAAATTCCACCTAATTTGATACAATCAAACTCAATCTTATTATGTTCAAATTTGATCTTATTATAGTTGAATTCAACTATCCATATCCATGTTGAACTCAACTTATTTAATAAAATAAATTTTAAATAATTTAAATTTTTTTTATTACTCAAAATTCAATGAATTATTAAAATTATTTAAATATTTATTTAATTAAAAACAAATTTTAATTCAACCAATGAAATGAAAGCAAATATGCTTAACCTTGTGTCTTATTGGTTTTGGAATGTAAGGAGAATGAAATGGTTTACCATATCAGGGTTCCACTTTCAAAAATATGCAAACATATAAAATAAGTCCAAATCTTAAAGCCAAGTCAAATTAATGAGAAATGACTTTGATGCCATAGTAGGGAATACAAAAGCAAATTGAAAACCCAATTTAATCCAAAGAGAACTAAACTAGGGGGACTAAAACTAAGAAGGAATTAGCCTTAAGAATCTTGTAGGGAGACAAATAGAGAGAAGATTAGAAAGATGAGATAAAAACTATCAACTAGTACAAGGGGTGAGTCAAACAAAAGCATGAAAAGGCTGCTTTTTATCACACCCGTCCTCGGTTCTATCTCCATTACTTGCAAAACAGTGAGCATCTACTTTAATGAGGTGCAAAAATCCTAGGGTATAGGTAGACTTAAAGCTACTGATGACCTCATATAACTGCTATGTGCTTGAGATTTAATTAGTCATGCTATCTTAATCGCTTAAGCAAAGACTTAAATGAACCAACTTATAACCAGTTAGTTACATACAAATTTAATTTTAGGATAAATCTTTCCTCATTTTATTCATTTAACTACTTCATTATGTAAATACTTCCCTTATGTTTCATATACTTCTAATACAGTTCACCATTAACTATGAATATTATAGTTAAAACTTATAATTCTAATATATGCTCTAACTTTAGTTTTGAATACCTTCCTCATCATAAATTGCTAAAGCCTCTCCACTAGGCACGAGGACCATAACTCTTATCTTTCGACTTCTCCAATATTGACTCAGTCTGAAACTTCTAAGCTAAATCCTAAAATCCACAGACAATATGGTGAGCCGTCAAATAAATGAAAAGTATAAAATTTTTCATGAATGAGCGATATCGAAACAAATTTGAAAGAAAAGTATAATATTTATATATTATTAGTACCATAAAGTTCAAGAATCATAAGTATGGAAAAGATTTTCACAAACATTCTTTCATATAAATTGACAAAAACATACATTCGTGAGTCGAGTTCATTTTCTACATTACTGCAAACCTCACATTCATTATCTATTTGAGATCTAATGGAAGACGAACCACTAAATTCAAATTTTAGCACCATCATTTATCATTGTGGTGTAAGTAATTAGACAACTGAAGGAACCTTTGAGTGAACTCATATGCTTTTTATAACAATTATAGGTTGCTACTTACCCAAGAAATATCTTTACATGTCGGCGAGAATACATCTGATTTAATTTATAGATATAGTCAATTGAGTCACCAGTGCACTTGGTATAATGACTACCCCCATTAGTTGGCCATTCTATCAATTTACACACACACACACACACACGGTCAAAAGCTATATCATTTTACCCATAAGGTTAGCTCGAATGACTTCAATTACAATAAAATGATTTCAGTTCGAATGACCTCGCTTTCATAAGAATGGACTTAGATTTCACTTTTTGATAGATCTTATAAAGAAATACATTAATATGTAACAACAATACTAATGAAAGTAATAAATCCATACAAGGTTAACAAACATATGAAATTCAATGAATATATAAGGAAGCTTTTCATCATAATGCTTGTGAATTTCTAAACTTAAATGTAAAAAGATTTACATTCCTATGAATTTTTTACTATTGGCCTAAGCTAGTTCATAACTTAGTTAATCTTTATTTTAATCTTGACAATCAAATTAAAGTGATCTAATTTGTGTTTTAAGTGTTGCCTTTATAGGATAAAAACTTTAGAAAGGTTGGAATTAAAAGAACTTTAGAAATACATGAAGAAATTATTCAGCCCTCTAATTCGAGGGTGTAACCCGAGATCATGACCATAAGTCAAGAATCTAGACCGCAATCTTATTTATCATGAGTAAGAATTAATTTAAGACCATTGAAGCATTTTAGCCTTGAGAGGCAGTAGGCTTCATGATCTCAATCACGACTGAGACCTAGGGCGTGATAAGAGTATCACAACCATGATAAAGAAGTAGACAGGAGACATCTCTAATGGATAGTCAAGCATCCAATGATCATATGCCATGCGTCACTAGTTGTTGGAGATATGAATATCACGGCTGCGATTCTACTTCTGGCAGATGACTTTTGCAAGCTATTTTGGAATTGAGTTTTTGTCCTTTATACTCATTTATAATAGCTCTTTGGAGGATGTAAGCAATAAGTAACCCCTCCAAAGGCTTTAGACATATGAGAATGGTTTACCAAGTGTCCAAACTTTTGCAGTTTTATTTCTGAAAACCTAAAACCTTTGTAATACACATTTTATGTTCATTAGTTGACTATTAGCCATTAAAACACTTGTACAGGTTAGGGAGTGATCCTTAGAAAACTCTTATTTAAATTTAAATGTAAGCATTTGTAAAACACTTGCTTGGGTTTTAAAGTTAGCCTTCTCAAAACTCTTATTTAGGTTTAAGAGTAAGCCTTAGGAAAACTCTTATAAGATTTAGTGTGAACTTAAACACTTAGTTGGGAGTGAACTTGATAAAACTCCATAGATAGTGAAAATACCCAATTGTGGATTGGGGAGTGGATGTAGGATTGGTTATAATATGAACCACTATAATTTACTTGTGTCTATCTTTCTATCCCTATCTATTTCCATTAAAATTTTAATTTTCCACCAATTCAACCCCCTTCTCTGTGCACAAGGGCAAACAAATGGTATCAGTGCTTTGGTCTCATTCTATAAGCTTAATTGTATGAGAAATGATCAAAATGGCCAATGAAGGGATGCATCACCTCAAATCACACTTTGATGATACCAATTATACATATTAGAAGTTTAGAAGGAGGTGTATCTTGTTAGTAATCTCATAGATATATGGGATTGCATAATTAAAGAATGGAAGCCTCTATTAAGAATGGTTGATGGTGTTAAATAATTAATTCCTAGAGAGGAATGGTTGATGCTTAAGAAAAGCTAAAGGCAAAAACAAAAAGCCATAGCAATTCTCCTTAGTTCTCTTTCAAGAAAAGAATGTGGTAGAGTTTAACATTGTTCAAATGCTTTTAGCATTTGGAAAGCTCTAGAGAACTACCACAAAGGAACCAAGCAAGTTAAAGCCAAAAAGATTCAATTACTCACAAGCAAGTATAAGCTTTTCAAGATGAAGCCTAGCAAAAGCATCACCAATATGACAAATAGGCTCCTAGCCATTGCCATAAACATGAAGAAATTGGGCAAAGTATACAACTTGGTTGACGTCAACCATAAGATTCTCAAAATGCTTCCAAGAAAAGATTATGGAGCTAGAGTGGATAAAAAGCCAATAAGCATCTTAGGAAGGTTCTTACCGATGTTCTTATTTGTAAACTTCTGGCTAAAGAGATGTCTCTAGTGATAGAGAAAGAATAACAATAAGAAAAGGAGAAAAAGAAGTCACTAGCTCTCAAGTCCTCAAAAGATCAAATTCATAGTCAGAGTCATTTAAGTGACTTTTTAAATGATGATGAAGATGAAGAGCTAACAAGAATTACTAGAAGAATGAAAGAGATCATCAAATGTAAGAAGAAAAAGAAGAATGAAGTAACTTACTTTGGATGTGGAAAGCAAGGCCATTTAAAGCCTGATTGTCCTAAGAACAAAGAGAAGAAGAAATGGGACAAGGAGAAGAAAAAGGATTAAAGGCTACTTAGGATGATAGCTCTTCAAGTGAAGAGGAGAATGAGGATGTAGCCAACCTTTACTTCATGGCCTTAGAGAAACCTAAAAATGAGGTATGTTCCATTTCTCATTCTAATGATGATGATATTTTTTGCTTTACATCTCATTCTTGTCATGATGATTGTACTAATTTGCATGATGTAGATGATGAGGATGAACTTATAAAGCTATGGCTTTGAAATGCCAAAAATATCTTTCTAAAATGAAATTTAATAAAGAAAAACGTTCACAAGTTAAAAGGAATTTCAAAGAATTGAAAAAACTTGTTTTAAGTTTGAAAATATCCAATGTTAGTCTGAAAGACTCATTGGAAGAAATTCTACAAAAACCTCCTCATTTGAAGCTTTGAATAAAGAAAATGATTCTTTAAAATTAGATGTTGAAGAATTAAGAGCCTCAATTTTAAAATTTCATAAAAGGAAGGAAGCTTTGGATACACTAATTGTATCCCAAAGATCACACTTAGTAAGGCATGGTCTTGGCTTCGATGGTTCATCAACTTCTACATCCTTTCCTCCATCATTTATCAAAGCTTCTATTCCTCAAACATTTAGTATTGAGGTAGTCCTTAAAGAGGCTAAAGCACACACTAAACCTCTTAATCCTAAAAGGATTAGAAAAGGTGCACAAGACTCAAGAGCTAAGCCTTAAAGAGTTAACCATGCATTCATGTATCAAAAGAGGCATGCTCAAAAGCACCTACAATCACAATATAATACTTTCTCTTGTATGCATTCTTGTAATAATGTTGTGAATAAACCAAAATTTTATAACAAAATTGCTAAGCCTAAGAAGACTTTCGAGTCAAAGCTTAAGTGCCATTATTGTATAAAAAATAGTCATATTAATGTGTTTTGTTATATAAAGAAAGCTCAATTAAAGCTTGAGTATCCTTCTATTACTAACCCTTAAGGGTCTAAATATGCTTGGGTACCAAAGCAAAGATGAATTGCTTTTCTTGGAGGTGTGTCAAATCCACTAAGAATGAAGAGTTAATTATATAAAGATAGTGGATGCTCAAAGACACATAATTAGGAATGAAAGTCTAAGGAAAGCTTTAATAGGGTACCATGCTCACAAACAGTAAGGTAATTGTTGGTAAGAATCTTTAATCCCCAATTGAAAATGTCCCTTGAAACTATTAATGGATTAACTTGAATGCTTGTTGAATTTTGCATTGATAATTGAGAATGATTGGTGATCAATTCATATTTGCATGAAATTTGTATACTTATATGGTATAGTTAACTATTTCAATCTATTTTGATCTTGCAAATGAGTGCCAATGCATTGCATAGAATTCACTTGATTTTCCTTTAAAGTTTATGGTTGTCTCCTAAATCATGGTCGCTATTTCTTCTTTGCAGTCATGACATTTGAATTTTTCTTTACCATCTGCTTATTTTGTATTTTGCTAGTGCAATATGAGTATGCATATGGGACTTTTGAAATTTTCAAAAATCGCGGTCGCAACTAATTAGCGAGCACAATTTCTGCATTTGACAAAAAAAACTAGCCACTGTAAAATGGCTCAATTATCAAAACTAGCCATTTATGACTTTTTTTGGCTGTTTTGGTCTATAAATGCCCCTTTTTGCCTAAAACACCATTTAACAAATCTTTCTTCAATCCTAAAGCAATTCTAAGTCTTTCTCTCTTAATTTCTCTTTACTTCCTTACATTCTCCTCATATTTTCTCCTATTTTCTTTTAAATTCTTTTTTTTTTTTTTTTTTTAACTCTCAAATGGCCTCAAGGAAACAACCTAGGAACATATGAGAGGAGTCACCTTGGAGGAGCAACATACTTACACCAAATTGAAAGATAAAATCATCCTTCCAAATAAAGTACCCAATTTGGTGAGTTTGAAGGCCTTGGGAATTGAGGACTCCATCCTTGCTTATCTCAATTACTTGCAATAGGGGAGGTTTGTGTCTGTGGATGAGGATGGCTTTGAGGAATTCACAAGAGAGTTCTTAGCCACTTTGGTGGTTCATAAGAAACTTAGTGCCATTCCTGGCACTATGGCATCAATTTCAAGTTCTTTGGACAGCTTTATGAACTAAAATTGAGTGAGGTGGCTGAAATTTTTAGCTTTCAAACCATAGGAACATATGCCCTCAATGATTTGGACTTAGAGCCTACTCTTTTTTCGACAAAAATCTCCATCAAAATAAGGTTTGATTCCAAAAACTCCCTTGCCAAACACATAAAAACCCTCCCATTTTGGTTACTTCATCGCATTGTCACTCTTTCTATAAATGCTAGAGGGAATGGCAATAAGAAGGTCTCCAAAAAGGACCTCTTTTTCCTTTATGGCTTAATCAAAGGAAAAGCCATCTAAAGTGCCAAGTTTCTAGTTGATCAATTCCTTCATCTAGCCTAATCCAAAATGGGAACCATTCTTCTCTCCTCCCAAATCACAATGATAGCCAAACACATGGGTGCTCTCACCCCATAAAACAAAGCCCTCCTTAAAAATCGCCTTAAAAGAACCTCTAGCATGATTGATATCCAATATATGCTCATTCCAAAGACATCAGAGAAAAAGATGGTGAGTATGAGTATCTCTTTAGGGAAAGAGGTGTTCAAGAGAAGGCAAAGAAAAGATCAAGGGTGGCTATAGGTGAGCCTAGCCAACCAAGAGAAGAAGAAGAACAAGCAACACAAGAACTGCCTCTACAAGTTCTTAGTCCACCTACCTCCTCAAAGGTTGATGAAATGTTTTCCAAAATCATAAGGAAATTGAGTCTCCTTGACCATCTTCATCATGATATTCATAATATTTAAGGAAAGTTAGGACTCCCCCAATGCCATCTAGAAGATTGAGAATCTAGTGAGCGTAAAGATGATATTGAGTCTTAGGAGTAGAACTTCCCATCTTTCTTTCTTTAAAATTTGTTGTTCTCTTTTCTTTGTTTCTTTAAGTTCTTCTTATTTTATGCATTCATAATTTGGCACTCAATGCAAATTATCATACATTTGCAATTTTTAATAATGATTACAATACCTATTCCATTTTTTTTATCTTGCTGTTATGTTCTTTCGTATATCCTTATATGCATAATTCTTTTTGATATTGCCAAAAGGGAAGACTATAACTTTAAAAAAAATTTGCATGCTAAATTTATGAAATCTAACTCAATTGCAAATACTTTTAAAAGGGGTGAGCTTAAATTGAACATATAATTTAAATTGAATATAAATTTTCTCTTAAACAAATCACATATTAGGGAGAGATAAACAAATTTTTCATTTAAGTTCAATTAGATTGTCAAAATCAAAAAGGGAGAGACTATTGACTTAAGTTGATTTATAATTTAGTCAATCTCTATTTTGATCTTGACAATCAAATTAAAGTGATCTATTATGTGTTTTAAGTGTTGTCTTTGTAGGATAAAAATTTTGGAAAGGTTGGAATTGAAAGAACTTAAGAAATTTATAAAGAAATGATTCGGCCCTCTAATTCACGAGTGCAACCTGAGATCGTGACTATGAATCAAGAATCACAACCGTGACCCTATTGATCACGACCAAGAATTAATTTAAGACAATTAAAGCATTTTGGCCTTGAGAGGCAGGAGGTCGCAACCGCAACCGCAACCTAGGGAGCGATAAGAGAATCACAAACACGATAAAGGAATAGCAACCGCTAGATTTGCATATGACAAAGGACATCTCTAATGGATAGTTAAGCATCCAATGATCAGACGCCATGTGTCACTAACTATTGGAGATATGAATATCACAATTGTGATTTGGGTTTCGCAACCGTGATTCTACGTCTGACAGAGAACTTTTTGCAAGCTATTTAGGAATTGAGTTTTTGTTCTTTATACTCATTTTTAATGGCTCTTTGGAGGATGTAAGCTATAAATACCCCTTCCAAAGGCCTTAGACATATGAGAATAGTTTATCAAGTATCCAAACTCTTCCTATTTTATTTCTCAAACCTAAAACCTTTGTAATACACATTTTGTGTTAATTGGTTGAGTGTTAGCCATTGACACACTTATATAAGTTAGAGAGTAAGCCTTAGAAAACTCTTATGTAGGTTTGAGTGTAAGCCTTTGTAAAACACTTGATTAGATTTTAGAGTTAACCTTTTCAAAACTCTTGTTTAGGTTTAAGATTGAGCCTTGGGAAAAATCTTATAAGGTTTGGTGTGAGCCTAAATACTAAGTTGGGAGTGAGCTTGATAAAAATCCATAGATAGTATACCCAATTGTGGATCGAGGAGTGGATGTAGGATTAGTCATTATTGGAACCATTATAATTTACTTGTGTCTATCTTTCTAGCCCTGTCTCTTTCCATTAAAATTTTAATTTTCCACCAATTTAACCATCCATTCTTGGTGTCCAAGGGCAAACATTTACCTCTTTGTTATATCGTCTGATTAGACTTTGCGGCACCCTTTAAGTTTATTTTCCACTATTAATTTCTCCATCATTTTCAGGTGTCATTTCATCCAATAGAGTCAAAAGATCTTCTATTAAAATCTCTATTAGTGACTTCCCAATAACTCCCTGATCATTCTAGGTCAAGGTATCACCATCTCTGTCTAGATCATATCATTAGACTCTGATCCTCTCATTTTAAACTTACTGGATCTATCGATCTGTCTTCTAGATCCACTTGGAGATCTTCTAAGAAAACTAAAAGAATTATCTACCTCTTAATCTCTAGATTTTATTTGCAAATGGGATATTCTCTTGGCAAAAGATTTAGAGAGAGAAAACTCTTTGATTTTGATTAGTTTCTATTCAGCCTCAAAGAGAAGGCTTCAAAATTTTAAACTTTTAGAAAGAGAAAAAGAGTTTAATTATGAAACTAATTGGTTCTTTAAGTTTATCTTAAATAAAGGGGTAATTATGGATTTTATTATGAGAAGACATAAAGTTGTTTAACAATACTTGGGAAAAAAGACAGTTCTCATTAGAAAAGTTAATTTTTATTAGGATGGTAACTTTTCTTGGAAAAAAATATCATTAATATCCTAAAGAAAACAATCAGTGGTAGATGACTTTCCTTTTTTTTTAGACTTATCTATTTCAATTTAATATTTTAGGTTATTACAAGCCCACCAGTTTGGTTCATAATTCATCTAAGACACTGAAACCTTATCATTGAACTCACAACTCATTTTTGTAAACATATATTGATATCTACGCACTACCATCGAGTCGCTTTCATCTTCATTTCATCTAGTGTAGACTCATCCTGTCCCCTTCATAATTCTATGACCACCCTTGGTGTCATCATCATGCTCCTAGACTCGTCTTATATCCGCTTCACTCATCTTGCTAAAGGGAATCTATCTATTCACTTACTAGTGTCAAATCCTCCAATCATCTAATATTATATTTTGTTCAACTATTATACCAATACTCTTTATCAATTAACTTGTACATATTCCTCCTCATGTCATATCTCACCATTTTTGTCATTTTTCATATAGCCTCACATCATAATATTTAGTACTACTTTTCAAATCTAGTTTCGTCTCTATAGTTCTTCAATACTTTCTCACTTTTATAACAAACCTTATCATTGTCCATCAAGTCTCCAACATACACCTTTACCATTCGTGTCTATCATCAATCAACCTCAAATGTCTACTATGACTAATCGGATCTTAAGGTATTATATTCTCTCCCTTCATAAAAATTCATCCTTGAATGTTGAAACTCATAATTATTTCTCTGTTAAACTTATCTCCATCTGATATCATCTTCAATTTTCTCTCATAAATCCAGCCCTAAAATAAGTATTCTTCCTTATATCCTTGTTCTTTCACTTATTTCCGAAGCACTCCAATTCTAGTCATGCTACAATAAAACCTCTATAAATTAATAATGCTGGGACCATGAAATTTTATTAATTTACAGAGATATTAATTAATTGATAAATTAATAATTTATTAATTTATAGAGTGATTTTAAATTCAGCAAAAATAAATTTAAAATCACTAATATACATAAAAGTTTTATATCTAGAATCAATGAACATTCTCAAAAGAATATACAATTAATGTTGCTAAAATCACAAGATATCACTCTTATGCATATACAATGAACAATGTTCATTATATATTTACGTAATGAAATAAATTCTATATTATATAGGTTAATTGAATTTGAATGTTCATTGTATTTTATTTTATAACATTCAAGGTATCATGATTAAAGAATTACTACATAAACAACCATACAATGATTCTTCAAATCATACCAAAACTGACTTATCATATAAAATGTGTCAATAAATCAACCATGACCGATCAAATACGAAAAGCATTGTGTGAATATAAGAAAAATCACCCTGCAGTCTCATCTTGGATGATAGATGTTAAACAAGAGACAATAGCAAATTGTTTCAGACATTGCAAAATTCGTTCGGGAGATAAAATTGTCTCAAGGAATTTAAATGAAGCAATCTCTGAAGAAGACATTCATGAACTTGAGGGAATGATTGATCATCTTGGTTACCATAATAAAATGAATGTCAATTAACTGTTGAATTATCCAGGTGAAAATAATTAATGTTCACAAGTCTAAAATTTAGAAGAAATTGTGGTAGTGCCATAGAAAATTTAATTGAGGATGAAACTGACAATGATTCAGTACCATTGGAACCAATCACAAGAAAGGAAACAATCATAGCATCAACCACTATTAATAATTTTTTGTTACAATTTGATAAGGTTACACCATAACTTTTGAATGCACATAGATTTAAATTTCAAAAAAAAAAAAAAGAAAATACTATAGAGTTATATTTTACTAAATTGTCCTAAATATATCTATATGTACTAACCATATTTGATAAATTATTAATTTATAGATGAGATAAAACAATGTATTTATATAAAGTTGTTATGAAAAATTATTATCTTATTAATTTATTAAAATTATTTATTTTTTGAACTGACCTGAATCAGTATCAAAGAAAATTATTATCCTAGAGAGATTATTAATTTACCGAGTATTAATTTATAAAAGTTTTACTGTACTATTAAATTAGTCTCTTACAACAATTTCTACTGTTCTGCTTTACAAAACTTCCGAGATGTGCACCTTATCCTCTATTTCCTCAATAAGTCAAGGTTCTTTTCACTTAATACACTTCAAAGGTTTCGACTCCAAAAATTTTCTTCAAAAGATACCTTCCTTACTCATGCAGTTTGTTGTCTCTGTTAAATTACCAACTTTGTTAACCACTCACTATTTCTTTCCAATTGATTCAGTCTCTAGCTTATGGTAGACATCATCTCTTACCTGGCCATCAAAATCTTGCTCGGATCGATCAACTCATCTAGGACAATCCTGTCCATATCCTTGTTGAGGAAGCTCCCTAATATTATAAAAGAAACAAAAATAATTTAGATCACAGCGTAATTATCAATTAGTCTGTAAGAATATAGAATCATCAATAAACAAAAACCTCCCACTCCATGGTTTGCTTAGTCTAGCGTGCTCTAATTTCCGGCGATCTCATATTCTTAGCTCGTGAAAATTTTATCGTATGTCAAGTAATAATTTCTTTAAAAAATAAAGTTTATATAAAACCACTTCAGTAAAAATTTAACCAAGTTTATGTTAAATCGCTTCATTGATTTTTTCCCAAGTCACTGTGTTTTCATAAGTTGTAATTAAAATATACACTTATATACAATACATTTAACATCTTTTTATTATTTTTTAATTAGTATATATATAATAAATTTGACCCACATGCTTCTATATTAATATTAAAAATTATCAAAAGGTGATACTTATATTTAAGAAAACCCAAGTTATATATAAATTAAAAATAATTCATTTATATATATATATATATATATATATATATATATATATATATATATATATATATATATATATATATAAATTCATTTATTTTTCAGCCCTTTTTTTTTTTTCCATCATCGAATGAAACAGTTCGATTTAACTTTGCGAGGACCTATTCGTAGGTCAAAGTCCTGAAACTTAATTTGCTGAAAAATAGCAAATTGAATGAATCTTAATTTCCCACAGATTACAAGTAAAAGGAAATCATTTCACCGGGCAAAAAAAAAAAGACAAGTGTATTTAAAGGAAATCAAACAAAATTAAATGATAGGGTACAATATTCAATCTTAAAGAAAATAAACTTTCAACCACTAAATAACAGGAAAAGAAAAATTATCAAACTCCTCAACCAGATTGATAGGAAAGCAAAACAAAATGGAACTAGCTTCCTCTTAATGCTAATGGGATAGACTACATATTATGTCTTCTAGGTGTTGGTAGCTCTAGTGTAGATCTGCTGACTGGCATGAGCAGATATCATCCTAATGGAACCTCTCGCCATAAGATCCTTGATTGCTCTACGTGCAAGAGAGCCATTAATCTGAAACCCAGAAGAAAATGCCTTCATCAACAAGACTCCCAACTTTTTTTAGCATTAAGGTCGACAAAAATAAACTTAGAAATTTGTACAAAGAATATGGTACAAAATTCCATCAAATTTTGCAAGTGATCATGTGAGTAATTGAAAGCAATGACAGTCCAAGGCCAATCTCAACCAGAGTTTCTAAAATTATGGAATATAGTCCAAGAAATCCTCTCTCACATAGCCACACATGCACATGCACGCGCGCACATGCATTTCAATTGGAGCTATTAAAAGAATCAGTTGTTCAGTCAAAGAACCAGGAAACTTCAGTGCATGATCATGTAGGGGGACTCGGTAACAGGCAAAGCCAAGCATTCAAACAGTAATTAAAATATATTAAGATCAGGATAAATCTTTTTTTTTTTTTTTTTAGAGAAATAAAAGCATGTTGGATTTCCAATGCTGCTTCAACGGTTTGTAAAGCAACTCCATGGGCAACATCAAAGCCAGCCTTCCAAATCAAGAGCACAAACTAGGTAGACACCAAATTTCAATAATTGTGTTGAATACAGATTACAAAAATAATAAACTAGTTGAAAACAGAAAAGATTTTTTTTTTTTTTTTCCGGAAATAAAAGAAGCCTTATGGCTCAGAGAGGTAAAGTATGATATCATATCTTATGATCAATGGGAATCCATCTGAATCTTTTCACCACTTGCCATGATGCTTCAAAAGTTAAAAGAAATATACAACAATGACCAAACAATAATAGATTTACAAATCCAAAATCGAAAGGAACAAGGGAAGATGGGGATGGGGGTACAACAAAGCTTTGGCAACAAAAAAATGCATCCATAAACTTCATAAAGGGTTAGACTTCTAATGCTCATGGAAAGAAAAGATTATTAATTGCATACAAGTTAAGTATGGAGGAAAATTGAAGGATTTAAAATTCTAAAATTATGTTATAATTTTATGTAAAATTTGAACCCAAATCTTTCCAGTTATGCTTTATTCCCCTTGACCAGAAAAGGGTTGGAGTTTTAGATATTGAAGGATTTAAAATTCTAAAATTATGTTATAATTTTATGTAAAATTTGAACCCAAATCTTTCCAGTTATGCTTTATTCCCCTTGACCAGAAAAGGGTTGGAGTTTTAGATATTCTCTTCAGAGAAATAAGAACTAAAAACGTACTTTCTAGTCAAAATTGGCAATATGTGGACTCAACTCTATGCTCTACGTGTACACTCCTCATACTAGAATAAAATATGCCATTTCCATGTGAAAAACACAATTAGCACCAACACCACAAGCTTTTGGTTATTGGCCGATGCTAAATTTCCTATCAGGGAAAGAACCAGTGACCTCTTTCACATGATATAAGCACTATACAACTAGGACTACATGTACAGGAACAAAAAACAAAAGAAACTGCTAGCTGAGAAAACATAAGAGTAAGAAATGTAATACAGTCCACTGTGGCATCAATAGGATAGACAAATAGAAGCAGAAATGAAAAGCTAGGTAGCCATGCAAAGTACAAAGAAAATACCCTCAATCTGTCAGATAAGATGGATGGAGTCACAAGCTTATACTTGGGAACCTCACTAAGAAGCTTGTCATAGGTTGCTTGATCAAACAAAACCATGTTATTCACCTTCTCCTTTTGCTTTCCCTTGCTCCATTTCTGCACATTAAACCCCATAAAGTTTTAGAATTATAAGATCATCTAAATTATACAAAATATTAAAATCTTTTTCCACAACTACAAGCTATACTACAAAATTCATCAAGCACAAACTTGTACAGTGCCTGAAGCTCATAATTTGAACTGTTGGTTGATTGATATGTGCTTGTTCTATCTAGACTGTCAATCAACTCAAAAAACAATAAAAACAACACCATCCCAAGATCTCATAATGGTTAAATATATTTTTTATACCAAATATAGCTCACTAAAAACAGCAGGAACTCATGTAGAATTCACTGATTCCTTAATAACAAAATTTAACACAGTGGGAACTAATGTAGGACTCAATGAACCCTTAAATAACTATTCAAAGCAACCAAAATGGTCAATTAAAACGATAATAAGCAATTAAAATGAACTCAATATAACTTCCGCTACCCTACAAATCTATCAAACGCAATTAAACCTCAATTACATTGTGACAATTAGGAGGGAAAATGACCAAATTGAACATAATGACAATTCAACCCTAAATTAACCAAAGACCCATGAACATAAATCACGCAACAGCTAAGAAGAATATAAGAAAACCCATAAAAGCTCAATATATATATATATATATATATATAAAACCGAAAAAATACAAAAGATAGAAAGAATTAAATCTAAATTTTACCTTCTTCTTCTGCTTGCCTCCGCCAGACTTTGCCGGCTTTGATGACGGTGGGGGAGCCTTATCCTTCTTTGGTGCCTAAAAATGTAAACAAGAAAAATAATTGGTGTGAAGAAATTGCAAGAAAAATCACTTTATGCAAATCTAAATCTACAGTGAAAATGCGATCGTAATACAACCGATAATTAAAATAAAGAGGATATATTCTCGCACTTCCTAAGAGACCAAACAATAATATACGTGCTTGAAAAATTACCATGAGATATCAAGGAGTGGCCTCTAAGGTTGTGAACTGGAGCTGACAGTCTGGATCTGGAAAAAATCAGTTGAAAGTGGCTCGCAGACGATTATATGTGTGTGTCTCGTACCTAGCTAGGGTTTTGAATTAGGGAGTGTTTGGTTCTCCGAATTGGCGTATCCCTTTTCTTTTTTTTTTTTTTTAACCAATTCGACTCTAATCCTAGCTATGTACTTTTTAAAATATTCAATTTTAATGCTTAAAAAAATACAATAAAACTTCTCTAAATTAATATGACCTATGACATAATTTTGTATTAAATAAATTTTTTTAACATGTTTTACATTACGATTTGTTTGAAATATAAATATTTATTCTAAATTTTCACTTTTTCTTATTAAATATTTAATGTTAATTTTTTTATTACTTAAGTATAAAATTATATACTTTTATATTAAATAAAATTTTCAATTAAAATAACATAAAATTTCTGAAATAAATACTATGAGGCCGAAATCATATTGGTTAACTTTTAAAATTATTATGGAGAAATATTTATATAACTTGATTATTAAATTTATTTTAGTTGTTGAATCCAAGTTAAGTTAAATTTTCAAGTAAATATCTAAAAATTCAATGAAAATATAATTATATATTGAATCCAAGTTAAGTTAAATTTTCAAGTGAAAACCTAAAAATTCAATAAAAATATAATTATATATAATAAATATTATCTAAACTGTATAATCGTGCATATTTAATATAATTAAAATGATGACATAAAATAATTATAGATTATATATAAATATATGAATGTATTTTAAAAAGCAATACATACATAATATTGAAAAAAAATATATCAAACATATCTAAATAAATCATTTCTTATAATTTTAAATGATATTCTTATATTCAAGAATATGTTAGAGAAAAGAAAGTAAATAAATTGATAGATAAGTTTTATTGTAATTTTTTAATTTATTTTGTTATTGTTATGTTACCTAGTTATTAATTATTGGTTGATATTCATGTTAATATTTGGTATGTCTATTGTTTTCTCATAATTTCAATGTATATTATATATTTTTATTAATTTTGATAAACTTGATCTTTTTAACATATTACAGCTTAAACAGCTTAATTTCTATTATTTCAGAAAATCAATAACAATCTTTTCAGTATTTATATGTACCGTTATTTTAAAATTAGATTGGTAACTAAACCAAACAGATCACCTATTCACAGTTCAATCAGTCGGACCAATTAAATAAAATTTCTTTATTTTTCATTTTTTTATTTATTGGTTATTTTATAAAACATTTCCATTAATATATGTCCAACCGGCTAAAAACTGGAGAAAGAACTATTTATCCAGAATTTTAGTTTTTTCAATGAACTGAAACAAACTAACTGTCAGTTGAACATGTTAAATCGACCGGTCCAATTTTATTTTAAAAATACTGATATGCACAAATTCTACATCATCAACGACACACTTTTTATCTCAATTTAAATCCACCTTGGCACTCATATTAAGTTTAGATTTTCATTCTGATATTTCTAACACCAACCCCTAAAATCAAGCCTTAATTCCGTCAAAAACCTATCTACATTGGAACCACTATCACTTATTTTTGTATTTGTGTCATTATCAGTTATTACCAATAGTTATCCCCAACCATTTCTCTAATAAATCTAAATATTTTATATAAACCAATTTTATAAATGATATAAAATTTAAGTCAAATCCAGACTCTTGAACCATCACATTTCATAAACCATTATTAGAAACGATATCATAATTACCCTTCTTCCTCATAAGAAAAAATAATTTAAACAAATTCACATTTTAATACATCCACAATATTGAAAGAACATGACTAAAATATATCTAAATAAATCATTTCTTACAATTTAAAATAATATTTTTATATTCAAAAATATGTTAGAGAAAAGAAAGCAAAGGAATTGATAGGTACGTTTTATTATAATTTTTGAATTTATTTTGTTATTATTATGTTATATTAATTATAGGTTGATTTCTATATTAATATTTGGTATGTCTATTATTTTCTTATAATTTCATTGTAGATTGTATGTTTTTGTTAGTTTTGATATACTTGATCTATTTGACATATTACAGCTTAATTTCTCTTCTTCCAAGAAATCAATAATCTTTCTAATATTTATATACATCATTGTTTTAAAAACCGTACCGATGACTGAACCTGGTAGGTTTATAAAATGCACTAATTTTTTTATTTTGATAAAAGACTTATTATACATTCACATTATATTAAATGCATCGTTTGTGAATTTAACATCATTGTTAATTCAATATTAATTGTATGCGATTGAATATTCATGTGCTATTATATTATTTCTTATGATATTATATTATATTATAAGTCCAAAAAATCTCTAATTTAATGATTATATCAATATATTTCTAGTTTATACAATACAATTTTTTTATTTTAATAAAAAACTTATTATATATTCACATTAGGATTAATGCATCACTTATAAATTTAACATCAATACTAATTTAATATTAATTGTATGTAATTGATTTATCATGTGATGTCATATTATATCATATGATATCATATTATATTATAAGTCAAAAAATATCTATTTAATTGTTATATCATATGAATATTTATGAATATTTTAAATTTGATATTAGAAATAATAATAATGACATATAATCATTAAATTAAAAATTTTGTAATTTGATTTTCCAATTTTATTAATTCTTAAGAATGATTAAATACACTTTATAAATTTTAGATATATTGATTTCACTTTTTAATATATTGGTATATATTTTTATATGTTGTATGTTTATAATTTTTTTCCTTTGCTTTGAATGAAATTGTTTTTCACAATATTGATTTATTTATAATTAATAAATAAATAATTTATTAATTTATTTTCAAGGTATTAATACAATTATCATTTGATTTTTACCTTATAATTCACTATACATATCTTTTAGTTTTTGTATACTTAAAATTGATTTTTTCAGTTTTATTCAAAATCAATTATAACTTTCTAGTAAAAACTTGAAAATATAATATATATGATTAACTAAACTAAAGACTAAAAATATTCATTATATTATAAATGATTTTCAATTAACTTTCAATTTTAATACAATTTGAATATCTTTTGTAATGAAAATTTTAAGTAAATTTAAGTATTTACAAACTTACAAAGAAATTTGTTTTTAAGAAAAACATATCATTATAAATAGAAATTTTGACATTTGATAATAAAATAATAGGATTTTGCTTACTGTTATTAAATGAACTCTCAATTTATGCATATTCTTTTTCTATTGCATCTTTTTATAAAGTAAAAAGTAATTTTTCTAATTTACAATAAAATTTTCTCAAAATAAAATTAGAGTTTTTCTAATTTGTTAATATTCGAACAATCAAAATTATATTGAAATTTCTCTAACTTCTTAATATTTGAAATAACATAAAAAAAATAAATTATTGTAATTGAATTCATTTATACCAAATATTATTATCTATATCTATACTATATATAAATATATAGAAGGTGAGAAGATAAGCACATTTACTAAAATGCCCTTATCACATTTACTAAAATGTCTTTATTGATTTTTGATTAATTGTTTATAAATAGATGTTAGTTTGGTAATTTAATAATAATAAATTAATTTATAGAAATAATATGCTATTTTTAGGATAAATAATTATTATTCAACTAGAAAAGTAAATATACAATTAATATATTATATTTTAGGATTAGTAATCATTATTAAATTAAATTCTTTCTAATTGTAATTATTAATTAATAATACAACTATATAATTATATTTAATTTAAATAAAGAATAATGAATTCAATTAAAAAAAAAAGCATATAGTTATTACTAATATGTAATTATGAAAGTAAATATATAATCAATATAGTAAATATACAATTAATATGTTATATTTTAGGATTAGTAATTATTATTCAATTAAATTTTTTCTAATTGTGCATTTATGATAAATAATATAGTTAATTATTAATTAAATAATACAACTATCTAATTATATTTAATTTAAATAAAGAATAATGAATTCAATTAGAATAGAAAAAAAAAAGGATATAGTTATTATTAATATATAATTATGAAAGTAAATATATAATTAATATGTTAATTTTAGGAACAGTAATTTGTTAATTAATAAATTAATTAGAATTATATAAATAACATGCTATTTTTTAAGATTAGTAATCATTAATCAATTAGGAAAATAAATATATAATTAATATGTTAAATTAGCTCTTTGTTAATAGTTGACTTTTAAAATTAATTTTAAATAAAACTAAAAATAAACTTTAAGCTCCAAAACTAAAAAATATATATAATAAATTAAGATTTATTTTTTAGTTCAAAATTATTTTTTTATATAAAACTGATACGAAATTAATCCATATATTAATTGAAAAGGCAAACATTGAATGATAATTGCATAGGTACCTTAAAAGTAAATTAATTATGTAACAACCCAATTTTTTCATAATTTTTGAATTTCCATTTTAATAAGAAATATGATTGTTTTATGATAAGTTTAGGAAATGAGAATATTTTAAAGAAATTAAGTACTAAGAACAATTTTAGTTTAATATGATAAATTTTATTAAAAATCAGTATGGAAAAAACAAAATTATCATTCATAAAGATATTTGTGATAAAAATAAAATAAAGTATAATTCAAGAAAATATTTTGTATAAATTTGATGTTATTTTGATTTAGAAATTAGTTTTGCTAATAATGATAATGATAATAATAATAATAATAAAAATGGAGATGATAATATTAATTATAGTACAAAAATAATTATAGAATATATTATGAAAATTTTATTAGAATTTATGTATATAAAATGAGGAAAAAAATGTGTATATAAATAAAAAAAAAAAGGAAAAAGAAAAAAAGAAAAAGAGAGGAGCAACAGCTCAGGGAGAGAGAAAGAAGGTGACATAACGGGAGAGAGAGAGAGAGAGAGAGTAGATAGGATCTTATTCGGCCGGCAGTGTATTGCACCACCAGCACCCAGACATTCCTTCACCTTCGGTGACCAAAGTGGAAGCAATGACAGTGAGAAAGAGCAGCTGATGATGGCAGATGCACATGGGGAAAACTCGTTGGCGCTGAGGGTTTAAGTTACTATTTTTGGTGATTCCGACTGCTGATGAAGGCGATTCTAGTGGCTATGAAACGGTCTCATCATAGGCTCCAATTTGATACCTGGCTCGGCGGCTGAGGATGACCAGAGAAGGAGATATGAAGTTGAGCCACTGAACCTTTTGAGGCATTTTTCGATAGAAGGAAGGAGTGTGCCAGCGAGTGAAGTGTATATCTATGAGGCCTCGCCCGAGCATAGGTTTGATCCGCTGAGGGGAATCAAAATGCTCTTCAGGAGAAACTCCATTATTGGAACTAGCTATGAGTTCAGAAAATTGGATTTTGCAATTTGTTATTTGTAAAAGGGAGTTGCCACTTTAATTTACTTATTTTAATTTGAAAAATTAAAGGAAAACCTAAAATTATTGACTCCAAAATGTTTAATTTATCCCAATGTAAAAGCACTAATCCGCGAGTGACCAAAGAGAGCTTCGGGATTAGGTTTTGGTACTTAAACAAGTGTTTGGCTAAAAGTTGCGAATAACTCTTATAAAAAAGGCAATTTTAATATATACATGAACAAGAGTAAAAATGATGAATGAAACAGTTATATATGACAAAATGAAATGACAATTATAAATAAATAAGTAAAAATAAATCTTATTTAATTATTACAAAACCAACATGAATGAAATAAAGAGAATCTTTCCTCTAGCCTTTATGGGTACTAAAAAAAGCATAGTTCCTCAACTAAATTAAAGAAATGAACATAAAGAATCAAAAATAAAGTGCATATATAAATAAATAACAAAGTAAAATGAAACTTAAACTATAATTATGAAAGGGAAAATGTTATTGAAAAAGTTTTGGGAGTTGATGCCCTACAGAATAATATGCCTGCATATCCCATTAAATAGGAATCAAACTTCATGCAGTTCTTCCTTCTTGCGAAGAAAGAGTTCTGGAAAAAATATTGGTTTGGTTTATTAATTTAATTCTGATTTTTAAATAAATAAATTTAAGATTTTTTCTATTTTAGATCTAAAGAAAGATAGAATAGAGAGAATTCTAGATCTGAATTTAGAATTTTAGAAATAGAAAGAAGAAAATGAATTTACCTTTATTTTTCTTGACTTTCAGATGAATGGAGCGAGTTTTACTTTGGATTTAAGCTCCACCTTGGATTAGGGAACCTTGAAGTTTAACCTTACATAGAAAAGGTTAGCAAAATAGAATAATAATTACAAATTAAAAGAATTTGGAGTGACAAATTTTAGTAATAATTTTTAACTTTAATTTAGCTGAATTTTAGCATAGAAAGAAGATAATTTAGGTGAATTTTCATCTCAAAATCCATCTCCAAATCCCTATCAAGATAGCTGAATGGAAGCTCTATTTATAGAGCAAAGGTGAAGATTCTAGCAACGGCATCAGCAGCATGTCGGTCGATCAGGCGGCACCGATAGCACACCAGCCAGCCAAGTAGCACCAATTTGTTGGCATGTTGGGCATGCCGCCAGACCTAGTGGCAAAGCTTGATGCACTACTAGAGCCAATCTAATGCCTAAATCAACTAGGTTTTGCACTATTTTGGCTGATTTTAGTTCATTTTTGATCTGATTTGAGCTTGCTTTGATTCTATGGGTTCGTAATCGAGTGTTAGTCGTTTGAAGGTGAAAGATTCAAGAAATTTATTTTTCAATGGGGCATTACCTCCTTGACCCCTGCCCGCTAACCGGCTAGCAGGACTGCCGTACTGGCTCCATATAGCGTACTGATCTCAGAAGATGTTAAGCTACGGCTGAATCCCAAAGGTGTAATTTTGAGGGTTCACAGTTGCCCCCTCATCAGAATTGGCTTTGGATAAAAGACAATTCTGATGATCGTGAACCTCGAGGATGAGGGATGGTAGAATGAACCCAATGGATCCTTAAGTAAGAGTCTAACATGTTTTGGGGAAAATGGTGGATTTTCAATAAAAGTGGTGGAAAAAATGAACCCTAGGGATGCCTAGGTGATCATTACTAAACATTTGTGGGTGAAATGATCGTAAGGCTATCCTAGGATGGTCTTATTAAAAGAGATACCTAATTAGATTTAAGGTATGGATCTTAATGTTGACCTAGGATGGGTCTGATTAAAAGGGATACCTAATTCAAATTTAAGGTATGGATCCTAAGGTTGACCTAGGATGGGTTTGATTAAAAGGGATACTCAATTTATATTTAAGGTATAAATTCTAAGGTTATCCTTTTTTGGTAGGAGCTAAAAATTGATGTTCCTATCTGGTAGGAATGATGATGACCCTGTCTAGTAGGAATTGGTGAAGAGGTGGTCCTTTCTTTCTTTATGAAGTTTGACCTGATAATCTGCCTTGATTCAAAAATCTATTTAATGTAAAATGCATATGATTATGCAATGATTGGGTACCTTGAACCTATGAAGGGTCACTTTGTTATGTTGATTTTTTTTTTTAAGAGAAAGGCCCCCATTTTAGAAGGGTGAATATTTGGGAGGGAAATGCCCCCACTTTAGAATGATAAAATGGTTTGGCTATTTTGTTCGGATAGACCAGCTTAGGGATGATTAGACCGAGTATAAGGCTGGTTGAAGGGTCGATCAAAGGCTATTGGTTCAGCCTTAGAAAAGGAAGAGATCGAGCTAGTTAGCTTGAAAGGCTTAGTCAAACATGGCCTAGTCAAGCATGGCCTTTTGGTTTGGGGTTAGATTGAATAGCTAACTTAGGGTCATATCAGCTATGAGGCTGCTTGGTCACTAGTTATTAGTTCAACCTAGGAAAAAGTTACTTTGGGAAGATAAGCCAGGTATAGCTAGAAAAGGTCAAGCTAGGCTTAGATGGGTTCAGCTTAGAAGAAGGTTTGGTTTGAGGCTAAATTTGGAAGGTCAAGTCCTTGGAGATGATTAGGTCAAAAGGCTAGGTCAAGTTTTAGGGAAGGTCAATTTATCGATCTTGTCTCCAAAGAAGTTCATATAAAAGCCTTTAGTTAGGTCTGGAAACTAGCTTAGTCAGCTATGGCCTTTGTGGAGAATTGATTTTGGAAGCTCAGTTTGATTTGGCTTTATAAGAGGTCAAATGGCCTTTGGGGAGTTCACTTGGAAGGTTTGGTTAGATTTTACTTTAAGACTATGTCAAAGAGATCAGGTTGGGATGCTAAACCTGGGAGGCTAATCTTAGCTTAGAGGAAGACTCAGGCTAGGTAATTAATTTGGAAGGCTCAATCAAATTTTGCTTTAGAGGAGATCATGGGCCTCATAAATAAAGGCCTTTTGGGAGTGGGCTTCATGGTGAAGACTTTTGGTCATGTGCCTCTTGATGAAGGCTTCTTGATTTAGGCTTTATGATCAAAGCTTCTAGATTTAGGCATCTTGGTGAAGGCTTTTGGGTTTAGGCTTCATGGTGAAGGCTTCTGGATTTGGGCTTCTTGGCGAAGGCTTTTGGTTTTGGGCTTTGTGGTGAAGGCTTATAGGTGTTGAGGATAGTTTTCTACGAGGGTTCTTTGGATAGTTGGCTTTGGCTCAGGTATAGTGCTACAGGTTTTTGTCACAAAGATACCATAGGCTTATGAATAGCTGTTTGCCTTTTGACATGGTTGCATCAGAATGGTTTGCAGGCCTTAAGAGGTTTTGATCTTAGGGATTATGTGTTTTGCCAATGAGGCTTAATCTTTCAAGGATCACTAGATGTTTGCCAAAGATGCATGAGATGGGCCTTGACTGGTTCAAGTCCTTCTTAATCAATCTTGAGGATGATAGGCTTTGGGAGATATGCCTCGACTTTCAGTTTTGCTAAGGAAACTAGATTCAAAGATGATGAGTCTTGAAAGACTTGGGATTTTTGTTTTTGCCCATGATGAGATTTTACCAAGAAAAGCGTGGTACGTGGCTTGGGCTTGAAATGATGGTATGATTTCCCAATGAGGCTTGGGATGGAACAATATGATTGCATAAAGTTCAAGAATGGTTTGAAGGTAGGCTAAAACTTCTGAAAAGAATCATTGAGGTTGTATCATTTTGCTTTTTGTAGCATTAATCATGGAAAAGAGTAAGTCAAGCTTTTCTTATTGTTTGAGATTGAAGAGACTCTTAGAGTGACACTTAACTAGTTTGACTTGATGTAAATGACTGTCTTGGCTGAAACAAAGAGCCTTTAAGAATGGCTAAAAGGCTAGTAGAAGAAGACAACTTGGGGATCATGTTCCTAATTGAGACATAAGAATGTGAAGGTGGGAAATGTGAGGGATTATGCTTTAGCTCATTAAGCTAAGTGACAAGACATATTGATAACATATGACAACTTAGGAAGACATGCCCCCATTATAGGATAAGGGCATAAAAGATTGTATATCTTTAGAAAATGAACATTTAGTGACGAAGGATGACTTTGGAGACATAAGACAAGAAGGATTGATTGAAGATGATTTGACAACTTTGGACACGAGGGAAGATAACTTGGATGAGCTCTCTCTCTCTCTCTCTCTCGCAGCTCTAACTTTTGCCTAAGTCACCCTTTTGAGTTTTTAGCTTAGCAAGCTTGTATTAATGAAATTTAGGAGAAAACATTCCACCATGATTTGGGCTACTTTTCTTTAAGGGGCTCTGACCTTTGAATTTTGGATTTGACAAGGTCTTCTCTAAACTTATTGCCCTTTGTTGAGGTGCATTGTTTGGTTACCCGATATGCAACATATAATTCCATTTGATTTGCTCTTAGTGCCTCAATTGTTTGATGAGAGGTCAATTACTTAACC
Source organism: Reutealis trisperma (assembly GCA_947687605.1). Lineage (NCBI taxonomy): Eukaryota > Viridiplantae > Streptophyta > Magnoliopsida > Malpighiales > Euphorbiaceae > Reutealis > Reutealis trisperma. Next base: position 3,962 of record CANTUT010001058.1, on the reverse strand, counting down.
TTTTTTTATTAAGAGTCGGTGAAGCAATTGCTGATTTGTGAGAATAAGGGCATCTTAAATTCTAACATATACTTGTTGTGGTGGATTAGATCTCTACCCATCTCATTTTTTTTCTTTATTTTCCTTTATTTTTCTTATTTTTTAAGGCTCATCCATGTCGGACTAAATAAGGAAGATAAGAAGATACTTAATGCATAAATAATGACAAGAAGATACATTACCATAAAGGAAACTTTATTACAAGATTACAAAAGGGAATTGTTATGGTTAACGAGAATACAGAAAAAATAAGACGATAGACTCTAACTCAGATTTGGACTTAGATTTTGAGATTTGGACTTAGACTCAAGTTTAGACTTGGAATTTAATCTCAAACAAGTCAGATTAGCTAAACTTGAACTATTCCATGACATGCCTTTTGCGGATGAGGTAAGGTAGGGTTGAGTCAGATCTAGATTCCTCATCACTGTTTTGGTTGATGGTGGGAAATTCAACTTGAAATGATGTACTTTGGATATAATCTTCAACTTTTGATGTAGTTGTAACTAAAGCTCTGAAGGTGGATAGGTATTGAATTAACAATGGGCTTGATAGGTCAGAAGTAGATTCTTGACAATGATATCTACTTATTCTTGCTCAGTTTGCCTGTTACCATTTGAGCAGCTTTAGCCCTCCACCTAGTAAGGAACATGGAGAAGGACTCATTTGGAAATTGCTTTGTGGTTTCTACATCTCTTCTTGTAATGTCCACTTCAATATTATATTGGTATCGTTTGACAAATGCCTTGCAAATGTCCTTCTAAGTCTATTTTTTGGTGTCATCCAAGCTAATAAACCATCTTAGGGTGGCATTATTAAGAGTTTGCTAAAAGAGTTGAGTAAGGAGCTCGTTGTTGATACCAAGGGGATGCATTACCCCCCCATACATCTTTAAATGGATCTTAGGGTAAGTAGTACCATTAAATCAGTTCAAATTCGGCATCTTAAACTTTAGTGGTAACTGGGCATTAGGGAAGAGGCTTAATAAACTTGTATCAACCATGCCTTCCCTCTCTTCTAAACTTTTTTATCGATTTTTCCATGGCTTCCATTTTGAGTAGGAAGGCCTTAAGCCTAAGATTACATATGGTTTCCCTTACTTGGAAAGGGTCCAGAGGAAATGAGGTGATTTGTGGTTGTTTAGTGGGTACTAAATGGAGAGAGCGTTTGTTTAGAGGATATTAGGTAAGGGAAATGATGGAGAGGCTTGCTTGGTGGAGGAAGTAGACGCATGGGCTTGAACTGATGCCAAATTTTGGTCTAGGTTGAGTGGATTATGCAGAATGGGATTTGGGGTTTGGTTTATGCTAGCCCAATTTAGCATGTCTTTGATATCATTTACTACGGCCTCCCTTTGGTCCTGCAATTGGGCCATTTGTCTCTTAAACATCTCTTCTTGTTGCTCTAACAGTTTGGCTAGAATCTTATCTATGACATCTTTGTCAAATCCAGTAGACATCTTGGCAACCTTTGAAAGGGAAAAGGATCTGGGTTAGTATCAAGCTTTGGAAAAAAATGGTTATAGTGGGGTATGGCAAACCAAAGACCTTAAGTTTAATGGTAATGAATGACAATGTCTTATGGTTAGGTTGACGGTGTATGGGGAAAGATGAGAGTAGAGGTGTGTGATGTTTAGCTAGGTAGGTATTTAGCTAGGGGAGCTAGGTTAGATTTTAACTTTAGGTGTCTAGGTCAAATTTAGCTTTGAGTTGCTAGGTTGAATTTTAGCTTTAAATGGCTAAGTTGGATTTTTAGCTTTGAGTAGCTAAGTTGAATTTTAGTTTTGAGAAACCAAAGTTTAGTTAGTAAGCCTAGGTTAGAGTTTAGCCTCAAGTAATTGGATTTGCAATTTATAAATGTTTTAGTATGGGCTTAAAGATGGAGGAACCATGGGTTTTGCGATTGGGTTATATATGTACCATGGATTTGGAGGTTGGGTTATGGATGTACCAGGTGAGCAATTATTTCAACAAAAGAGTGAAAGCTTGGATGTTTAATGAAGGAGATCTAGTCATGGGATACCTTGAACTACAGGCAAAAGAGAAGGAATGGGCAAGCTCACACCGAATTGGGAAGGACCCTTCAAAGTACAAAAAGTAGTAGGGCCAGCTACTTACAAACTTGTAACCTTGCAAGGAGTGGAAGTTCCTCAGACTTGGAACATCTAACACTTAAAAATGTACTATCAATAAAGAAATAAAAGGCCCTTTGATTTCTAAAAATTATTCCTTCCCAAAACAAAAATAAAAAATAATATGGGAGATCGCTCTCTGTTAAGAGAGCAAGTGCCCAAGAAAATTGGGAGATCGCTTTCTATTGATGTAGCGAGTGCCTAAGAAAAGAAAAAAGGGAGAACACTCCTTGTTGAGGGAGTAAGTGTGCAAGAAAAGAAATATGGGAGATTGCTCTCTGTTGAGTGAGCAAGTGCCTAAGAAAAGAAAAATAAGAGATCACTCTATTGAGGGAGCAAATGCCTAAAGAAAAAATAAAAGAGACACCACTCCTAATCAACAAGAACAAAAGTCAAAACAACATAGAACAACTTACAAAATTTAAATGAGCACCAAAAAAGGATATGTAAATCACTCACTGGCAAGGTGGAAACTTAGACAAGTCTCTAAACAAGATAGACTTTTTCCAAAATAAGTCGTTAACAAAAGATCAAGGATTTGGTATTATTTCAACACATACAAATGAAAGAAACTAAATAGAAGAAATAATTGGAATTTTATTGCAAGAAGGTAAAAATTTACAATTATTTAAAAATTTTACAAATATATATATATATATATATATATACACATGTATACATATACGAGATCGCTCTCTGTTAAGAGAGCAAGTGCCCAAGAAAATTGGGAGATCGCTTTCTATTGATGTAGCGAGTGCCTAAGAAAAGAAAAAAGGGAGAACACTCCTTGTTGAGGGAGTAAGTGTGCAAGAAAAGAAATATGGGAGATTGCTCTCTGTTGAGTGAGCAAGTGCCTAAGAAAAGAAAAATAAGAGATCACTCTATTGAGGGAGCAAATGCCTAAAGAAAAAATAAAAGAGACACCACTCCTAATCAACAAGAACAAAAGTCAAAACAACATAGAACAACTTACAAAATTTAAATGAGCACCAAAAAAGGATATGTAAATCACTCACTGGCAAGGTGGAAACTTAGACAAGTCTCTAAACAAGATAGACTTTTTCCAAAATAAGTCGTTAACAAAAGATCAAGGATTTGGTATTATTTCAACACATACAAATGAAAGAAACTAAATAGAAGAAATAATTGGAATTTTATTGCAAGAAGGTAAAAATTTACAATTATTTAAAAATTTTACAAATATATATATATATATATATATATATATATATATATATATATATATATATATATATATATATATATATACAAATACACATGTATATATATATATGTGTACATGTATATGTATACATGTGTATATATATATATATATATATATATATATATATATATATATATATATATATATATATATATATATATATATAAATGTGTGTGTGTGTGTGTGTACACATGTATATATATACATGTATATATATACATGTGTGCATATATATATATATATATATATATATATATATATATATATATACATGTACACGTGTCTATATATATATATATATATATATATATATATATATATATAGACACGTGTACATGTATATATATATATATATATATATATATATATATATATATATATATATATATATATATATATACACATTTACATATGCATAAACACACATGTATATATATATGTATATGTATATATACATATATACATACATGTTTGTATATATATATATACATGTGTGTGTGTATATATATATATATATATATAGACATACACACACATGTCTCTCTCTCTCTCTCTATACAGACATGT
>CANTUT010001057.1:267500-297699 GCA_947687605.1 Reutealis trisperma | reverse complement strand
ATATATATATATATATATATATATATATATATATATATATATATATATATATATATATATATATATATATATATATATATATATATATATATATATATATATATATATATATATATATATATGTATATCTATACATATACATATGCATATATATATATCTATATGTATATGTATATGTATATATATCTATATACATATATTTATATATATATATATATATATATATATATATATATATATATATATATATATATATATATATATATATATATATATATATATATATATATATATATATATATATATATTATATCTGTTCATTCATCATTATATTCCTGTTCATGCATACACAAAAATTCATTTTTAAGAGTTATTTTACAATTTTAGCCAAACTAAAGAAAATCATGTTTTCTTAATTGTGTAATTACTAAAACCTGATCCCTGAGCCCTTTTTGGTCACTCGTGGATTGGTGCATTTTTCCATTGGGATAAGTCAAATTTTTTTTTTGGAGTCAATCATGTTGGATTTTCTTTAATTTTTCCAATTAAAATAAATAAATTAAAGTGGCGACTCACTTTTCAACTTTCAAATTGCAATTTTTCGAACTCACAGTGAGTTCCAATCGTGGAGTTTCTCCCGAAGAGCATTTCGATTCTACCGCGGATCGGACCGGTGCTCGGGCGAGGCCTCGCAAATAGATAGACTAAAGAAAAATAACCTGATAGTCAAACTTAAAAAGATGACTTTGACTTAAATGATAACTTGGACTTTAATAACATAGACTCTGACTGGTATCCTTCTTGCCTTGTTGACTCACTATGTGACTTGAAGGATTGATGAGTAAAAAAGGTTTTTTTTTTTTTTTGCCAATAAGGTCTTAGACTGATTCTAGACAAGTCAAGTTTAGCTACAGTCAAACTCTTCAATGGTGGGTTCATGTTCTTCCTCAATGTCCAAGTCAGTGGTGGCAGTCTCTGATTTGCTTTGAAGGTGATCTTCAACCTTGGATGTTGTTTGCAATCAAAGCTTTGGAAGTAGGTAAGTATTGTGTTAACAAGGGATCTCGGTAGTTTGGAAGCAAATTCTTGACAAGGATATCCATTTATTCTTGCTTGGTTGGCCTGTTTACCATTACAGCAGCCTTGGCCCTTCACCGTGTAAGGAACATGGAGAAGGTCTCACTCAAAAGTTGCTTGCTGCTTTCTAAATCCCTTCTTGTAAAATTCACTTTAATATTATAGTGGTACTGTTCAATAAATGCCTTGCAAATGTCTTCCCAAGTCTATTTTTGGGTGTCATCCAAGTTAATAAACCATCTTATGGCTGCATTAGTAAGGGTTTGCTGAAAGAGTTGAGCAAGGAGCTTGTTGTTGATACCAAGGGGATGCATTAGCCCCATATACATCTTTAAATGGATTTTGGGGTAAGTAACACCATTAAACTTGTCCAAATTTAGTATTTTGAACTTTAGTGGTAATTGGGCATTAGGGAAGAGGCTTAATGAACTTGTATCAACCATGCCTTCCCTCTTTTTTAGACTTTTTATCAACTTTTCAATGGCTTCTAGTTTGAGTAGGAAGACCTCAAGCCTAGGATTACATACGGCTTCCCTCCCTTGGGAAGGATCCATAGGAAAAGAGGTGATTTATAGTTATTTAGCAGGTGCTAGATGGGAGAGAGTGTTTGTTTGGAGGATATTAAATGAGGGAAGTGAAGGTGGGAGTATGGTTTTAGATGTTGGCTTGGTGGGGAAATTAAAAGCATGGGCCTGAACTGTGCTCAGATTTTGGTCTAGGTTGAGTGGACATTGAAATGTAGGACTAAGGGTTTGGATTATGCCAGCTTGACTTAGCATATCTTAGACATCATTTAGTATGACCTCCTTTTTGACTTGCAATTGGGCATGAACTTAGGCTACTTGTCTCTTGAACATCTCTTATTGTTGCTCTAATAGTTTGGCCATAATTTTATCCATGACATCTTTGTCGAATCCAATAGACATCTTGGTAACCTTTCGAAAGGGAAAAGGAGTTGGGTTAGTATTAAGCTTTGGAAAAGATGGTTATGGTGGGGTCTAAGGATCTCAGGTTTAATGGTAATGGATGACGGTGTCTTATGGTTAGGTTGACAATGTATGGGTAAAGATGAGGGAAGAGGTATGTAATGTTTGCTAGGTCGGTATTTAGCTAGGGGAGCTAGATCAGATTTTAGCTTTTGATAGCTACGTAAGGATTTAGCTTTGAATAGTTAGGTCAGATCTTAGCTTTGAGTAGCTAGGTCAAAATTTAGCTTTGAGTAGCTAGGTCAGAATTTAGCTTTAGATGGCTAGGTCAGATTTTAGCTTTGAGTGGCTAGGTCAGAATTTAATTTTAAGTGGCTAGGTCAGATTTTAGCCTTGAAGAACTAAAGAGTAGTTTGGAAGGCCAGGTTAGAGTTTAGCCTTAAGTAATTGGGATTATGATGAATGGTTTACCATGGGCTTAAGGATAAAGTGACCATAGGTTTTGCGATTGGGTTATTGATGTACAATGGATTTAGGTGGATCATAGGTTTAGTGATAGTTGGATAATGGGTTTGATTGGACTAGATCATAGGCTTAGATAGGCCATAGGTTTGGATAGTATTGTAAAAGATGAAGAGTATTGTAAAAGATGAAGCTAAGTCAACATTTAGTTTGGATAAGGATTGTGGATGAGAATGAAGCTAAGTCAGTGTTTAGCTTTGGTAAGGATTATTAAAGATAAAGCTAGATCAGTATTCAGCTTAGGTAAGAATTATGAAAAATGAAAGCTACATTAGTGTTTAGCTTAGTAAGGAAGACGAAAGTTAGGTCAGTGTTTAGCTTGGATAAGGATTGTGAAAGATAAAAGCTAGGTCAGTGTTTAGCTTGGATAAGGATTACGAAAGATGAAAGCCATGTCAGTGTTTAGCTTGGGTAAGAATTGTGAAGGATGAAGCTAGGTCAGTGTTTAGCTTGTATAACAATCATAAAGAATAGAGCGAGGTCAGTATTTAGCTTGGATAAGGATTGTGGATAAGGATGAGGATACCATAGATGGGTTTATTTTTACCATGGGTTTAGGTGAACCATGAGTTTTGGGTTTTAATCATGGATTTAGGTGGACTATGGGTTTTGGGTTTTAACCATGGATTTAGGTGGACCATAGGTTTTGGGTTTTGACCATGGGTTTAGGTGGACTATGGGTTTTGGGCCTTGACCATAGATTTAGATGGACCATGGGTTTTGAGTTTTGACCATAGGTTTAGATGGACTATGGGTTTTGGGTGTGAAGATGTTTGGATAGGTTTTTGACTCTTCACAAGGTTCAAGCTATGTATGCATCTATGTATGGATGAAAAAGTTTCACAATAATGACATACCAAGTATAGTATTCTTTATGGTGCATACAATCCTAAAGGAAGGCTTTATGAGTCATTACATGAAAGGGTAAGGGTGGCCTAAAAGGGAACCCGTCACACTAGAGATGCAATATACCTAACCATATGTGAGTCAAGAAGTCTCGCTTGGGTCTAACGGTACTTGTATACTAGTTACATCTCTAAAAGGATTAAAGGATACGTCATGGGCTGGATGATTTCACTATTGGCAAGCAGACCTAAGGAAGGTTGCCCACTCGATGTTACTTTCTATCCTTTGTTTTCCTAAGAAACTAATGTTTTAGACAAGGAGCCTAATGTAGTGATGCACGAAAAGCTATCTTGTACTAAAAGCCAAACTTTTTATTTTACCAAGAGTAATCCACTTTCATCTTTCATTTTGAAAAAGATTTTAAAGTCCCTAGTGGAGTTGCTAATTGTGAGGCCTCGCTTGAGCAATGGTCCGATCCACTAAAGGGAATCAAAATGCTCATTTGGGAGAAACATCATACTTGGAACCCACTATGAGTTTAGAAAATTGTATTTTGTAAATTGTAATTTGCAAAGGAGTTAACACTTTAATTTTATTTATTTTAGTTGGGAAATTAAAGGAAAAAACCCAATTTGATTGACTCTAAAATTATACCATTTATCCCAAAGAAAAGTACTAGCTCTCGAATGACCAAAGAGGGCTCGGGAAATAGGCTTTAGTTTAAATAATACAAAAAATAAGTTTTGCTTAAATACAAAATAGCTTTTGTAAAAATAAGTTTTTATGTATGCATGAACATATATAATATGATGCATGAAATAAATATTATTCGTGCAATACATGGCAACTGTTAAATAATGACAATTACAAAATGTGAAAAGTAAAGGAAAATTACTTTAAATTATTACAAGTCAAAATATCAAAATTAGGGGATCTTTCCTCTAGCTCTTATAGGTTCTAGGAAAAGCACACATTTCTCAAATATAATCTAAACAACTAAAGTAAGAAAAAAAGTAATAAAACAATTGTAATAAAAAGAATTAAAGTTTCAACTTTTATTTAAGAAAAGCAATTTTGACCCTAAACTATGTGAAGAAGGTGATAGAGAGAAGAAGTTGTTAATTTTAGCGAAGTTGATGCCTTAGAGATGGCATGCCTGCGTATCCTTTTGAATGGAAATCAAATCCCACGCAGTTCTTCTTTCTTGCGAAGGAAGAGTTTTTAAGTCATTGCCTTTGTTATCATATTTTGATTGATTTTTAAGGGCTTAGGGATTTGTTAATTATGCCAGATTTTAATTAACAAAAATTAGATCTTTTCAGATTTAGATCTTAAAATTGGAATTAAAAAGGAAAAGGAAAGAACTTTTACCTGTGACTTTCAGCAATGAGAAACGCAGGGAATGAGCTTGGCACCGGATCTAAGTTCCACCTTGGCTTAGGGATAGTGCAATCACACCTTTTGGAAGAAGAACTCTTGAATAGTGTGAACTCTTTTTGAAGGAAGGACATTGGATCACCCTTACTTGAATACCACAAATTCCCTTTAAAAAAAAGAACTTAAATTGCACCTTTTCTTGATTAGGAAGCTTAGAAATAGGGTTTGAGTTGATTATGAGATTTATGAATAGGATTTGAGGTGATTAGGAAGCTTATAAATAAGGTTTTATGTGACAAAAGAAGTTTTGGAATGGTGTTTTAGAGATTAGGAGGTTTAGAAAGAGGGTTTTGATGATTGGGAGGGTTAGGAATAGGGTTTAAAAAGCTTTAGGGAGAGTATAGAAGCATGTAATTGTGTGTGAAAGTTGTTAGGAGGTGCAAGGTATTTATAGAGGGAGTCTAGAGGCTTAAAATAGTGAATTTTTAGTGTGGGATTCTATCAGAAAAGCACTTTGGCAACTCATCATGGACTATATAACCGCAAAGCCCATTGTAGCAACCGCAGGGCCACTACAGTAGCCAATTCACTACTGCAGGGATGCTTGCGGCAACAGCAACAAAGGCTGTGGTTACCGCACTCACAGTTGGCTCACGGTTGTCGCACCTCATTTTTCAGCCTGTACTAGCTCTGTGTAGCTCACTAATTTTAATAGTTGTTAAGCTATGGCTAGATCCCAAAAGTACAAATTTAAGGGTTCATAGGGCAAAGCCCATGGGCAGAACTGAAGATCCTAAGTCTTTTAAGACTCATCATCCTTAAAGCCAGTTTTCTTTAGCACAACCAAAATCAAATTATGTCTTGAAAAGCTTAAGAAGGGCTCAAACTACTCAAAATTAAGTCATTCTATGTCTCTTTGGCAAAATCTCATTGTCCTTAAAAAGACCAAGCCTCTTTGGGAAATTACATCACCCCGTAAAGTCTAATTAAGTCAAGGCTTGTCAACGGTCCGATGGGCATTAAAAATCTAAGACAACCATGATAAAGGGCTAGCCTTATCTTTAAGCCTGTGGTTTTATAATGAAACCTTATAACACCATACCTGAGATAAAGCTAACCATCTTCTAAAGAGGTCCAAAGGACCCTTGTAGAAAAACCCAAGCTAACAAACTATCCTCAAAGTCTGAAAGCCTTCGCTATAAAGCCTTCACTATGTAGCCTACTCCCAAAAAAGGGCCTTGACCATGAAGCCCGCTCCTAAAAACCTTCATCATAAAGCCTAAGCCAAAAAGCCTTCATCGTGAAGCCCAAACCAAGAAGCCTTCCCCATGAAGCCCAAATCACAAAGCCTTTACCATGAAACCCAAATAAAAAAGCCTTCACATGAAACCCAAACCAGAAAGCCTTCACCATGAAGCTCAAACTAAAAAGCCTTCACCATGACGCCCAAATCAAAAAGCCTTCACCATAAAGCCTAAGCTTGAAGCTCCATGAAACCCAAATGAAAAAGCCTTCACCATGAAGCCCAAACTTGAAGTTTTCACCATGAAGCCCATTCTAAAAAAGCCTTCATTATAAAGACCATAATCACCTCCAAGGCCAAATCTTACTGAGCCTTCTAGAGGTAGTTTCCTAGCTTCACCTTTTCTTTAAGCAAGACTTAGCCTCCCAATTTGACCTCCTACAAAGTCTAGCATCCCAGCCTAGTCCTAAGGAAAATCTGATTGAGCCTTTCAAATGAACTTCCCAAAGGCCATAACTTTACTGAGTCTTTTAAACCTAACCAAGTCTTCTAAACCAGATAAAGCCTAAGGAAAATTTGATCGAGCCTTCTAAATGAACTCCCCAGAGGCCATAATTTGACCGAGCCTAAGGCAAAACTTAACTGAGGCTTCCAAATGAACTCCCTAAAGGTCGTAACCTAATTGAGCCAAAGTGCCAGACCTGACTAAGCCTTCCACATAAACTTTTTTGAGGACAAGTCCCACAAGCCTACCTTCCCTAAACCTTCCATCTCCAAAGACTTGACCCTTCTGATTAAGCTCTCCAATCTAGCGTTAAACCAAATCTTCTCCAAAGTCAGACCTATTTAAGTCTTTTAAACTGAATAGTTCGATCTTTTCCAAGACCACACCTTGCTTGACCTCCTAGAATGACTTCTTACTCGATCAAACTAATAGCCATTGACCAACCAGCCTCACACTTGATATGCCTATTTTCACCTCCGAGCTGGCCAAGCAACCAAAAACCAAATGACCAAACCACTTTTCATTCATTCTAAATTAGGGACACCTCCCTTCCAAATATTCATCTTTCTAAAATGGGGGCATCTTTCTCCCAAAGATCAATACTTTTATATCAGGCTGACCCTTCACAGGTTCGAGATATCCGATCATTGCATAATTATCTAATATCTTTGCATTAAATAGGCTCATAAGTCAAAAAAGATTGTCAAACTCTCAAAGTAAGACATGTCATTTTCAAAAATCAATCTCAACCTCAGGATCATCACTTTTCATTTCTACTAGATAAGACAGTTATCTTTACCATTCCTACTAAACAGGATGGTCATCTTTTTTATCCTACTATACAGGATCATCACTTTTCATTCCTACTAGATAAGATAGTTATCTTTACCATTCCTAGTAGACAGGATGGTCATCTTTTTGATCCTACTAGACAGGATCCTCACTTTTCATTCCTACCAGAAAGGACCATTACTTCTACTGTTCCTGCCATATAAGATAGTTATCTTTACCATCCCTACCATATAGGATGGTCATCTTTTTGATCCTATCAGACAGGATCATCACTTTTCATTCCTACCAGAAAGGACTATTACTTTTACTATTCCTACCAGACAAGACAATTATCTTTACCATTCCTACTAGACAAGATGATCATCTTTTTTTATCCTACTAAATAGGATCCTCACTTTTCATTCCTACTAGACAGGACAATTATCTTTATCATTCCTATAAGACATAATGATCATCTTTTTGATCATACCAGACAGGATCATCACTTTTCATTCCTATCAAAAGGACCATTATTTTTACTATTCCTATCAGACATGATAGTTATCTTTACTATTCCTACCAGATAGGATGGTCATCTCTTTGATCCTACTGGAAAGATGTGAACCCTCAAATTTGCATCTTTAGACAACTGGCACTCAATTACGAACCTATAGAATCAAACCGGACTTAAATCAGATCTGAAATGGGTCGGAATGGAGTAAAAAGGGGTGCACAGGCCATAGATCGCACAAGGCAGTCTATGACTGCATAGACCCTGTGCGAAACTGCACAAAGTCTATGCAGAACCCTATAGTCTGTTACCTTATGCCCACATGCCTTCTGTGTAGTTTCTGAAGCTTCCTGTGTGGTTTCATGAGTTGGGAAGCGAATCCCACATCTAAAGCTTGCCATTTCTGCTCCCAACCCTTTCCCTATAAAAACAACACCCTCCTACTTCATTTGCACACTCAGAATTGCTTAATCAAACTAATTGATTTCAAAGCAATCAACATTTTTTAAGGTTTAGTCCAAAAGGAACGAACTTTTTAGTTTAAATTTTTATTTAGGGTGGTCATCCGAGGTAACTCTCCTCAAATCAGTCCGAGGAGGTCCGAATAATGCTGTTCGAGTATCCATTTTAAGGTTGTCGTTCCGCTTAGTCGAGAAGGTGGAATTGAGATCTGGCCATCCGTTTCATCCGCCCTACGTCCCTAAGTCTCATCCTCGTAAGGTAATTATTTTCTTGTTTTCTTATTTTGTTTTGTTGTGTTTTAGTGTTTCTTTTGCTTTATATTGTTCTATTTTGTTTGTTTTGTTATTTTTCTTTAGGATTGCTTAGTTTGTTCTTTTCATTAATTCCTTTGCTTTGCATGTTTTATCATTTTCTTTCATTATTTTGAGACATGTTGATTAGAATCTAATTTAATCAACTAGGTAAATGATTTGAATTATTGCATTAACTTATTAATTAAAACCTAACCTAATTAACAACTTGGAAATCAATCAATCTGATTTAATCAATCAACTCACCTTTTGATCAGTGAACTGAAACATGATAAAATGGCTAGGCTAAGCTAACCCCTTCGCAAGAAGGGCGAACTACGTGGATTTTGATTCCCATTCAAAGAGATACGTAGGCTTGCTTGTTTAAAGCATCAAATCCAATTTAAATAAAATATAATCATTGTCATGTATGCCACTTTATGAATTAGTTATTTTCTTTGCGATATCTGCTTTTACTTTGTTTTCTTTATTATAATATTGATTTTGTCTTTCTTTGTAGTATTTTTTCTTTAGTAATTGTTTTAGAATAATTTTGGGGAATGTGTGACTTCCCTAGAACTCATAAGGGCTAAAGGAAGTATCCCTTATTTTAGTTTTAAATTGTAAAGTTAATTTATTTACTTTAATGCTTTATCGCTTTAGATGAATATTTATTTATTTGTTTATTCATGCATTATATGATTGTTCATGCATTTTGTATATTATTCATGAAATTTATTTTAAGTCATTTTTATATTAAATTTGCCAAACTAATCATTTTTCTAAATAAACAAAAAAAAAACCTAATCCCCGAATCCTCTTTGATTTCGAGACTAGTGATATTCTCTTTTAGGATATTAATTGGAGTCAAATTGGGTTTTTCCCTTAATCTTTTCCCAAATAAAATAAAATTAAGGTGGCGACTCTTTTCAAAAATCAACCAATCTAAACCTAAAGGTTTCATCATGAGTTCAAACTCAAATGAGCATTTCAATCCCACTTAGTGGATCAGACCGGTGCTCGGGTGAGGCCTCACAGTTGGCTACTCCACTAAAGGCAAAACCTTCTTTTTTGTAAAAGAAATAAGAGGACTACTAATTGGTTTAAATCATAGTTTGTCACTTTTAATATAGAAATGACTTTCATGCATCATTTGCATTAGCTCCTTGCCTTCCAACATAGATTTCTTAGAAAAATAATGGATAGAAAGTAACATCGAGTGAGTAACCCTCCTTGGGTTTATTTGCTGATAGTGAAATCATCCACCCCGTGATGAATCCTTTGATCCATTCAACGATGTAACGAGCATGCACATACAGTTGGACTCACGCGAGGCTTCTTGACTCATATGTGGTTAGGTATATTGCTACTCTAGTGTGATGGGTACCCTATCCAAACCACCTATACCCTTTCATGTAATGGATCTAGAACTTGGACCATAGGTTGTATGCACCCTAAATAAAGCCTATTTGCATATCCATGAAATAGCTTTTCATTCATGCATTTATGCATACATGCATAAACTCAAGAACCTTGAACAAAATGCAAAAGCCCATCATCCCAAATAAAAACTACTAGCCCAAAGCCCATAATCCATTCATCATCATCCAAAAGTCTATGATTGCCTTGAATCTTGATTTTTCCTTATCTTTAAGACAAATACTTACCCTTTTTTGTTTGACCCTCGTAACGTATCTAAGATGGCTGAAGAAACCAGCAACCTTCCCATTGGCACTAACCTAACTATGACTCATTAAGAGGAAGAGACCTCTTAAATGGAAGCATCCTTGACTAGCCTTCTAGTGAGATAAGAGAAGCAACTTGCAACTATAGAGAGAAATTTTTAGGCTGCTCTAGAAGCTCAGAAAGCCTAGTTTCAAGAATAAAGACAATCTATCCTTGAAGAGATCTGAAGTATGATTGGCTAAGTCTTCATTAATCCAACTGTCACCTGACCTACCTTAAACCTAAGTCATACAACCCATGGCTTGACATAAATCCCCACAAACACTGCCTCCTCCTCCAAAACAATGATTGACCTGACTGATAGAGGAAAAGCAGTAGCTGATGCACCACCCATCCAAACGCCAAATATCACTACCCCACCCATGCAAAATCCCAAAATCTCATCACAACCTATACAGATTGCTACTCACTTTGCTACTTCCTCCCCCGTGAATCCTTTTCAAGGGGAGGAACTTTTCCCACATCCTAAGCTAAAGCCCTTTGTGCAGAAATTTAAAGTCTTGGAGAAGACCATTAAGAATCTGAAGAGGCATGATGACTTGGTTGATGTTAGTGACTTAACCCTCTTTTCCAATGCTAAATTTCCACCCAAGTTTAAAATGCCAAACCTTGATAGATTCGATGGGACCACTTGCCCTAAAACTCACCTGAAAATGTATGGAGGGGCAATGAAGCCATTTGGGGTGGATGATGAACTTTTGGCTCAGTTATTTCAACAATCCCTTACTGGAACTCTAGTGAACTGGTTACTTAACCTTAGCCCAAATCAGAAAAGAACTTGGGATGACATATGCAATGCATTTGTCAAGTAGTACTATTATAATGTTGAGGTGGATATAACAAGAAGGGATCTAGAGACAACCAAGCAGCTTCCCAAGAAGTCCTTCTCCACATTCCTTACAAGGTGGAGGACTAAGGCTACTCAGATGGTAAACCGCCCCACCGAGCAAGAACAGATTGACATTATTGTAAAAAACCTTCTTCTAGTTTACCAAAACCATCTCCTGACCCAATATCTACTAGATTTCAAAGCCCTCATTTCTAGTGCTTTTAAGATAGAGTATTTAATTCAGAGTGGTCACTTAAAAGATGAATCCTCTAACCCTAGATATAAGAAAAAAATGCCATACCAATCCAATGTTACCTCTTCAATAAGTAAAAAAAGGGGGGAGGTATCAACTATTTCTCACCACTAACAAACCATTTCACACCACTAGCCACTGAGACTGGAAAGGAGGACCTTCACTGATCTTGGAGTCCC
The DNA here is from genome assembly GCA_947687605.1 of Reutealis trisperma. NCBI lineage: Eukaryota > Viridiplantae > Streptophyta > Magnoliopsida > Malpighiales > Euphorbiaceae > Reutealis > Reutealis trisperma. The sequence continues at coordinate 286,162 of CANTUT010001057.1, read as the reverse complement.
ATTGGTGATAGTTTATAAGAAAGCATTGGAAGCAAAAATGATAAAGCCTTTGGAACCTATAGCACCCCTAAATCCATTACCCAAATACTACAACCCCAATGAATACTATAAGTATCATCAAGGAGCTGGGCACAAGAATGATGCTTGCAAAGCCCTGAAACACAAAATTCAAGACTTTATTGATAGTAGTGATATCATTCCACCAAAAGCCAAGCCCAACATCACCACCAATCCACTTCCAAACCACAATGTCAACTTCATCACCACTTTTGACTCTGAAGTTGATCCTATCTCTTTGATTCGATCAGCTTCTGATTTTTGTTGTGTGCTCAATTTGAGCGATTTGCTTGAGGAAATAGATGCTATAACCAAAAGTGGTAGAGTTCACAAGACACCAGCCCCTCAAACCAACCAACCACTAGTACAACCTATTCCACCTCTAGCTGAGAAATTTAAAGGGAGTTTTGAACCTGACGAAGACCCCATCCTTAAACAACTCAAAAAGACCCAGGCCAACATATCCATTTGGAGCCTAATACAATCATCCTACCCTCATCACTAAGCTCTTTGCAAGGCCTTGAATCAATGCCAAGCTCTAATAGATATCACCCCTGAAACCCTTGTAGCCTTACTCACCAGTGCCATAAGAGCTACTGCCATCTCTTTCATCGACCATGATTTGCCTAAAGGGGGGCCAAGCCATAACTATGCTCTTTACATAGCAGTCTTAACCTGTGGTAAGACTATCCCAATGGTACTAGTAGATAATGGGTCAGCCTTGAATGTGTGCCTACTAAAAGTAGCTAGCTACTTGGGATTGGAGGCCTCATACTTTACACCTTTTGATGAAATCGTAAGGGCTTATGATAATACTAAAAGAGAGGTGTTAGGAGTAGCTACTTTGGATGTCACCATTGGCCTTGTCATTGCTCCCATCCCTTTTCAAATTATTGATGTTCTAGCATGCTTTAATCTCCTCCTATGAAGGCCCTAGATTCATTAAGCTAAAGCCATCCCTTCATCTTTGCATCAGAAGCTCAAGTTCCCTCATGGAACTTCCATTGTAACCATAATGGGGGATGGACATGGGAGGAGTGAGACCCCAAATCCTATGCCCATACTAGAAATTCAACCTAAATAAGCTTTGTTGCCACTCACTAGGTTCTCTTTCGACACCATCCAGTTCATTAAAGCAAAAAAAGGTAAAAAATATGTTCCTTTTGATTTTGATCCTTATGGTAATATTGCTATTGCTAACATGATGAAGAACATGAATTACTTTCCTGGATTGGGTTTAGGCAAGGGCTAGCAAGGAATGAGCAGTTTCAAGGAGTACCCCATAGCACTTCACCTTTTGGGCTTGGCTATGAACCCACTGAAGAAGACCTCGCTGAAATTGAAAAAGGGGCAAAGAGAGAGTGAAAGTCCTAAAGAGAGGTGAGTCTTATGATTGGCCTATGCACCCCTATTTCAAAACTCTAAATGGTTACTTTGTGAAGGAAGGTGAAGACTTTCCTTATTGTGGTTTTCCTAAACCATAGGTCTATCCTATTTCCAAGAAACTGATACCAGGATTTGAAATATTTTTTGATGTTAGGTTGAGCATGGAGAATTATGAGCTGGTTTTCATTTTGGAGCAGGATTGGGAGGAAAATATGGAGGCCACTCTCTTTGAGTAGGTCCTCATAATTGGAGTAGAAGAAGAGATACATCCCACTCATTTGATCTAACCAACCTGAACCTAACTTGACAACTGGTACTATGAGGGAGGAGGTGGCCAATCAGAGTTCCCATCAAAATCCTCATCAGAGTCTCAGTTTGACCTAGAGTCTAACCCAGAGTCTTGTAAGTCTTTTTCTTCATTTTCTTCTCTCGAGTATGTAAATAGTCATTCTTTTAATTTTGATGTAACAATGGACAACGGTTTTTTCATTCTCAATAAGAAATTTGAGTCTTCTTCTTATGATCCTATGTCTTCTGTTTCACTAAATGCTTTATCCAATTTGAATAATACATCCAAAAAAGAGAAATGAAATTAAAAATGATGCAAGCAAAGAACCAATCAATACTAGCACCAATGAGAATCCCAAAACTACATTCATTGCATTTGCATGTTATAACAGGGATGACTTTGTCAAGTTGATCCAAGAGTTTGTTGACTACTTTGCATGGACCCCTAAGGACATGACTGGTATAAACCCAAGCATAATAGTGCGTAAGATCCCTACTTATGAACATGTGAAGCTTGTCAAGCAGAAGTTGAGAAGGCTGAAGATAGAAAGGTCATTGCCAATTAAAGAAGAGATCACTAAGCAACTGGACAATGGATTCATAGAGCCGATCACATACCCTTTGTGATTAGCCAATATTGTTCCAGTTCCAAAGAAAGATGGTAAAGTGCGAGTGTGTTGACTACCGGGATCTGAGCAAAGCCTGCCCTAAGGATGATTTCCCACTACCTCACATTGACCTATTGGTTGACCGGATGGCAGGGTCTGAAATAGTATTTTTGATAATTTTTACACTGGTTATAACCAAATCTGGGTTCCTCTGCCAGACAAAGAGAAAACTGCTTTTGTGATAGAATGGGGAACATATTGCTATAAGGTAATGCCGTTTGGGTTAAAGAATGCTGGAGCAACTTATCAAAGGATAGCTACCACTATCTTCCATGACATAATCCACAAAGACACTGAAGTGTATATGGATGACATGGTGATAAAATTTAAGACAGCTGAAGGGCATTTAGAAGCATTAAGGCGATTCTTCCTTAGACTTTGCCAGTACAACCTGAAGCTAAACCCAACAAAATGCCTTTTTGGCACATCATCAGGGGTTTTCCTTGGGTATGTGATTAGTAAAAGAGGGATTGAGGTTGATCTAGCCAAATCAAAGGCAATTTTAGAAATGCCATCTCCTAAGACAGAGAAGGAGATTAGAGGTTTCTTAGGACGGCTCCAATACATTAGTCGATTCATCTCTCAATTGGCTGATGTATGTGGACCTATATTCAAGTTATTAAAGAAACAGGCCTCTAAGCAATGGAACGAGGATTGCCAAAAAGCCTTTGAGGCAATCAAAGAATATCTCCTGAACCCCCTATCCTGCAACCACCTAGACCAGGTAAACCATTACTCCTGTACCTCTCTGTCACTTAAGAGGTTATGGGGGCAATGCTTGCTCAAAATGCCCTAGACTCACAAAAAGAAAATGCCATCTACTACCTAAGCAAGTGACTGCTCGCCCATGAACTTAATTACAACCAAATCGAAAAGCTATGCCTTGCTTTGGTATGGGTTTGCTATAAACTCCAACATTACCTCAGCTCCTACACCACTCATGTACTTGCTGACAAGAGCCCCTTAAAATTCCTTATGGAGAGGCTTATTCTTCATAGTAAGATGGCGATGGATGGCTATTCTAATAGTCTTGATTTAAAGTATATCCAGAGAAAAGCTATAAAGGGAAGTGTAATAGCTGATCAATTAGCTACAGCTCCTATAGACGGCAAATGGTCTGAACCAAAATTCCCTAATGAGGATATTATAGAGCTAAAACCTAAAGTTTGGAAGCTTTTCTTTGATGGTGCAGCAAATAACAAGGGTTATGGTGTTGGGATTGTCGTGGTTACCCCTAAGGGAGAAAGTCTACCCATGGCTGTTAAGCTAGCTTTTGAAGTAACAAATAATGAAGTTGAATACGAAGCCTATATTGCTAGGTTAGAAGTTGCTGTAAACCTCAGAATTGACTATTTGGAGATCTATGGGATTCAAATCTGATTGTGTCTCAAGTTTTAGGTACATGGAAAATAAAAGAGAAGTGTTTGGTTCCTTATCATAAGCACTTAGAGAATCTTGCAGAGAGCTTTCATATGTTATCTTTCCATTATCTGCCTAGGGCTAAAAATCAGTTTGCAAATGCTTTGGCCACTCTCATATCGATGCTGGATATGAGTGATAGAGAGATAATCAGACCTATAGTGATTGAGGTAAAAAGGAAACCCAGATATCACACCATGTGTATGCACATTCATTTGGCTGATTAGAAATCTTGGTTTTGGGATATCTTCAACTACCTGCAAAATGATGAATATCCAAAAGGGGCGACCAAATCAAAAAGAACTTTGAGGCAGTTGGCCAGTAATTTCATCCCAAATGGGAATGTCTTATACAAAAGAGCATGGGACAACATACACTTGAGGTGTGTAACTGAGAATGAAGCTCAAAAGATCATGGAATGGGTCCATGGTGGTGAAGAAGGTCCTCATATGAATGGGATTGCATTAGCTCAAAAGATAATGAATTTGGGGTATTTCTAGTTGACTATGAATCAAGACTACGCCAAATTTGTGCAAAGATGCCATAAATGCTAGATTTATGCAAAACTCCAAAAGAAACCTATAGTTCCACTCAACCTGATCACAAATCCTTAGCCTTTTGCAACTTGGGGTATTGATATCATCAGGAGGATAAGCCCTAAATCTTCTGCTGGACATGAATACATCTTAGTCGCAATTGACTATTTCTCAAAGTGGGTTGACCCTGCTCCTTACCAAGTGTTGGATTCCAAAAGAGTAGACCAATTTATCCGAACTAACATCCTTTTTTGGTTTGGAGTTCCTTTTAAAGTCATCACAGATAATGGGTTGCATTTTCAAAAAGAAATGGTCCAATTGTTGAAGAAAGAAAAGATCCACATCATAAATCTTCTCCTTACCGGCCTCAAAACAATGGTGCAGTTGAAGCAGCCAATAAGACATTAAAAACCCTCTTATAGAAGATGACCGATAATCACAAGAATTGGCATCAATAGCTCCCATTTGCTTTATGGGGATACTACACTTCCATCAGTATCCCAATAGGCGCAACCCCTTACTCATTAGTATATGGTATGGAAGCTATTTTGCCAATTGAGGTTGAAATCATATCAGCCATAATCATGAGAGAAAGTCAGTTGGAAAAAACAAAATGGATAAAGAGTTACCATGATCAACTTAACACCATTGATGAAAGGAGAATGGATGGATTCAAGGTTATCAGTAGAAGATATCAAGGCATTTCAACAAAAGAGTCAGGAGCAGAGGCTTGGAAGATGGAAATTTGGTTTTGAAAGAAATCAGAGCTCATGTGCATTACCCCAGGGGAAAATTTAGACCAAATTGGGCTGGGCTATATATACTCAAAAAGATCCTATCAGGTGGAGCAACTATTCTTATAGATCTAGATGAGGTGGAGTTCGCCAATCCATGTAACTTGGATCAACTTAAACGTTATTTTATGTGAATGTTAGTTTTTTGTTTTTCATGCATCATGTAATTAGAACTATACAGACCTGATTCTCTAAAATATTTGCTAATTAGTATAAATTCAAAGAGATACGTAGGCAGCCCGATGTGGGTACGGTCCAATTTTTTAATAAAAATTACCATTTTTTTTGCTTCCATCATTTGGTTCTCTGCTTGAAAAAAAATTTTAAAAAAAAAAGGAATAATAAAAATAAAAAAATAATAATAAAAAAGAAAAGAAAAAATGCTAGCTAGATTCAAAACCCAAAACGGTGGCTTAGGCAAAAGTAAGAGCAAATAAATGATGTATTATTCAAATTTCATCTAAAGAATAAAATCAGTGTAAACACAAGATCCAAAAATGACAAATCTGCTGTCCATGGCTATATCTAAAGCCTTAAGTCATAAGGGCCTAAAAGTTTAAGCCACTTTCTTCTTTCCCTTTGGATCATCCATCTCAGGAGCAGTCTCTTCTGTAACCTCCTCATCCTCGATCTCGTGTAGTAGGGCCACCCTCCTCTTCTTCTCTATAGGCCAAAACATAGCAATCCACCACAAGTTATACTCCTCCAACCTGTCAAACTTGTGAGATGGGAAAATAGTGTGAAAGCCTCTCATCCAGCCATTCATAATAGCCCTAGCCACAGTGGGTGTAATAAGAGTAGATTGGAACAGAGCGCCGTTAGGGGGTACTGCTTATGCATGACCCATTTATCTCATAACCCGCGTCCCCTGGTAGAAGGTTACCATATGCAACCCTAGAAGATAGACCATCTGATAACCAAAGCTCATGATCATGAATTTTTTGATCTTATACCAAAGGCAAAACCATAGCAGCTCCTTTGAATCCAACTCAAGTAACCATGAGATCCACTCCCTCTCTGAGCTAAATTTGAGAACTATCTTTCATAACCTATACTAAGAGGTTGAGTAATCCCTTCGAATAAGAGGAGCAATCACCTTCAAATGATCCCTAAGCCATATCTGTTTTGGAATACGATTTTGTGAAAAAGAGTAAAAGGAAAGAAGAGTACAAGAAGGAAAGTTCAGAAAATATACCTGCAGAATAATTGGGCTCACAAACCATGACCCATCACTCCTATATGCTCAATCCAAACTAAGAATGGTCTCAGCCAGGATAATTGCAGCAATCAAGCATCCATCTTCCATTTGTCTCACCAACTTTGTTATCCTAATATCTCCCCAACCCACAGGACCTATGAACAGAAAGCCTAAAGCCAAATAAAAAGATAAGGCTCGCAGACGATGATCTTGCCAAACATCATCCTCAAAATCCTAGGGGTTAAGGAACTTGGCAATCACAGTAGTAACATCAACCCAATCCCCCATAACATAGGGCTAGCAATTGCCACATCTAATCCCAGAAGCCTTTGGAAAGAGTTAAAATAACTTACCCTTTCAATTGGAGCAGCCAGATTTGCCTCAGGATCAAACCTTAGGAGTACACTAAACTCCTCAAAAGTAGGGCACATCTCTTCCATACTTGCTCCAAACTTGAACACATAAACATCAGGATCCCAAAATTTCAAATAGGCCCTCAAAAAATCTTAATCAATCCTCACACCCCTCAGGGTTGGCATGGCACTAATCCCAAACCTCCCTAAATTAGTTTGCTCCACTTGTTCAAGGTTCTTAGTCCATAAATGCATAGAATGACTGAGGTAGGGCTCTATGGAGAAGAAAGAAAAAAGAGATAGGAAAAATAATAAAAGAAAAAGATAGAAAAAAGAAAAGAGAGAGAGAATAAAAAAGAGCGAAAAAGAAAGAAAAATTAAGAAAAAAGCTTACCAAAGGTCAAAGAAAAGTTAAATGAAGTTTTGGGCACCAAATGGGCTTATTTATAGAAGAAAAATGGCTAAAAGATGGAATCTCGCTATCAGAACCTCATAAAGTCTCTGCAGAATCGCAGAGAAAGTGTGCGGTGACCGCATAGAATCTATGCGAAATCGCATAGGCCATGTGCGGTACCGCACAGCTCTATGTAGTCCCGCACAGCTTCACGCACTAACCTAAACCTCTTTTACCCCCGATGCGGTGCGTCATGCAATTCTTAGTCAAAAAAGAGAAAAGAATGGCAGAAAAGAGTTAAAGAAAGGAGTAAAACGATTGAAAGGGGGCCCTGTCATGCATTTTGCATCCATAAGCATACATAAATCCCAAACAAAGCATGTCATCTCATAAAAGGTCAAAAGGATATCATGTTCTAAATGCATACATACATACATCCATACGTGCATATACGACATCTGCATACATAAGTCATAAATGCATAATAGGAAAGCAGGTCTAAAAACAAGGCTAATCCTCCAAGAGATAGGGCTAAGGATAGTGTTGATCTCAATCGACCAACAATCTTATAGTTATGTTGGGCCTAGTCCACCGGAACATGCAGAAAGTAGAAAAGAGTCAGATACAAAGGGATATATCCATCTAGGCATGCAGATGTATTTTACAGACCACAACAATGTCATCTTGGAATGGTGGGTATCCTGACGACAGAGTATCAGGAATGTCGTATCTGACTATCCTGCAATCTCAAGAGAAGTAGTCCAAATCCTTAGTAGCCCAGAGATACTGAGGAAAAGCTCTACTGGGTCCTGCACCAGTACTCGGACCAGTGCCTGTATTACCACCCCCTCTCTCTTTTGGTGCATGAGCAAAACTAGCTGCTCATCTAGGTTAAGCAAGTCTATCATAGAAACATACCCCCTAGCATCAGCCTGCTGTAGTAGAAAGCATCATAGTTAGCCTTAGGATCTAGTAAAGGTTCTATCGGAAGCCCTACAGCCAGTACATCCTGATCTCGAATGCAGAGTCCATATCGCATCTCAATAGGAGGATCAACAGGAACAATCTTCTCTCCAGTAATCTGTGTATAAACCCTCTCTCTGAGATAGAACATCTAGTCAGATAAAAAATGCAACAGAAGATGAACAGAAGATAAAGCTAGGCTCAACTCCATCCTCTCTAGCAGAAGCATCATCCTTGACATAAAAGTCCTCTATCGGACCTACAAGGATATCAGAGGTGAATCATGGAAAGCAGTGAAAGACATAATAGGTGCAAAATGATCCATACTTGGGATACACTAAGTTGAGAGAAGTAAGCTCTGATCCTATGGAAGCTCAGTCGCTCATATCTACCTTTGTTCTCTGATCTCCAGATATGACCATATGGAATATGGCTTGCAGTAGCATCCCTTAGAGGGGGAGATAAGGAGGGAAAGTACTCATAAGCCTAATACTGCAAATTAGGCAACAGTTAATCAGACAGTCAAATAGGGGGCAAATGTGTGATAGAACAGAAAAATCAAAGCATACCTCCCAAATAATGGAACTCCCACCCAGACCAGTGAAGATCCCTTGGGAGATTAGATATCTCCCTATACATAGCATAAAGCACTAATCCTCCCCAGTTGAACTCACCAATGACGGTCAGATCCTCTAGCGAGCGAAGGATATTCAGGTCGATAGTATCCCTCCTCGTGTGAACAAATGAGCAACCGAGTATCATCAGCATAGTGAGGCGGCAGCCTACTCATTGGTGGCTTGGACTCCGGCATAAATGATGTAGTCGATGTGATCCCGAAGCCAGGCCCGAGAAAGATGGACGTGGCCTCATAATGGAGCCATACCTAACAGTGCCTCTAATCTCCCCTCAGGTAGCCTGTGCCATTCGAAATAGAACTCCAAGGACCGTCGATGAAAATGTAGCCCTATCAGCATTGTCAGGTCTAGGGGAGTCATCGTCATCTCCCTGCAAGGGAAATGGAAAGTGTCAGTGGTATCCCACCACCTCTCTGCTAGAGCTCATTGTAATGGTGCATTACCTCATGAGAATAATCTAATGAAAGGAAACTGAGCAGCCCCAATGGCTCAATCAGATCCCTAACATGGGGATGTGTCTCTATGAATGTATCCACAACTGACAAATTTAACTGTCCCCCTCTCGACCTAAAGCTCGCATCCTTATTTTGTAAAAAAAAAAAAAAGGGTCATACTGTCAGTATTTAAATTTCATTTTGCTATCTAATTACATGTATGTGTTTTCTTTTTTATGCAAATTATTTTGTAAAAAAAAGAGAGAGAGAGAGAAATATAAATACCTCTATGGCGCGAGTCCGAGACACATGATGCTCTAACTCCTGAAGTAGATTGTCAGGCTGGATGTTCTCTCAAGGGGCCTAGTAGCTCTTGGTGTGGCTGTTGCTAGACGGGGAAGCCATGAAAAATGAGAGAAAAGAAAAAAAGAGAGAAAAGAAATGTTAGAGAGAAGTTAGAGAGAATTGAGAGAAAAGAAAGTTAGAGAGAGAGTGAAAATATAAAAAATGAGAAAAAGTGAAAAAGTGAGAAGTAGTTACCTTTTTATTTAGGGGGTCCACTTGTATAGTGAACTCCCACTGCCAGATTACTTAGGATGTGATTTTAAACTCGTTTCAAGTCAAAATTCAATGCCATCAGTTCCAGTGTGCTCATAATATTTTTCTCTTTATTTAGATACTCCATTCACCCAGATCAGACTTAGGATGCTTCTATTATCACAAAAATAGCAGAAAATCAAAAATTCCCTAAAAAAGAGAAAATATCCAAATCAAATTAGAAATGTTTGAAAATTGACCAAGTATTAAGCTGGACCGTCCAAAAAAGACTGAAACCATTACTTCTTCTAGATTTTCCCCAAATCATCATTATCTCTGATATTAAGGCTGAATAAATAGCCTTAATTAAGAATTTTCCCTAATCATCTATCTTTTCTTCTGATATTAAGGCCAAACAGATAACCTTAATTGAGAATTTTCTCTAATCAACTCTTCTTCTGACATTAAGGTCAAACAGATATTTTTAATTGAGATTTCACTAAATCAACTCTACTTTCAATATTAAGGTCGAACAGATAGCCTTGATTGAGAGTTACCCAAATCAACTTTACCTTCAACATTAGAGTCAGACACATAGCCTTAATTGAAATTCACCAAAATCATTCTTGCATCCAATGTCAAGGCCGAACCAATAGCCATTGATAAAATCTCATTTACTCTATAGGATCTCCTCCCAAAGGATTTGGAAAGAACACATAAGCCTAAAATCTGACATAGCACCATTTTCCCTAGGTTCACTATCATTAGAATTACCTTCCTAACAGGCTAATTCTAATGAGAGGGTAGCTGTGAACCCTTAAATTTGCACCTTCAGACAACCAGCACTTAATTATGAACCCATAGAATCAAATCAGACTTAAATTAGATCTGAAACGGGTCAGAATGGAGTAAAAAGGAGGTGCACGACCCATATACCACACAGGGTGGTCCGTGACCGCACAGACCCTGTGTGGAACCACATAAAGTCTATGCTAAACTGCATAGGTCCTGTGCAGTACCGCATAGGTCCTGTGTGGTTACCCTATGCCCATATGCCTTCTGTGCGGTTTCTGAAGCTTCTTATGTGGTTTCATGAGTTGGGAAGTGAATCCCACATCTAAAGCTCGCCATTTATGCTCCCAACCCTTTCCCTATAAAAACAACACCCTCCTACCTCATTTGCATACTCAGAATTGCTTAATCAAACTAATTAATTTCAAAGCAATCAACATTTTTAAGGTTTGGTCTGAAAGGAATGAAGTTTTTAGTTTAAGTTTTTATTTAGGGTGGTCGTTTCGAGGTAGCTCTCCTCAAATCAGTTTGAGGAGGTCTTAATAACGCCGCCCAAGTCTTCATTCTAAGGTTGTCATTTCGTCGAGTCGAAAAGGTGGAATTGCGATCCAGTCGTCCGCTTCATCTGCCCTATGTCCCCAAGTCTCATCCTCGTAAGGTAATTATTTTCTTGTTTTCTTATTTTGTTTTATTTTGTTTTAGTGTTTCTTTTACTTTATATTATTCTGTTTTGTTTGTTTTGATATTTTTCTATAGGATTGCTTAGTTTGTTCTTTTCATTAATTCATTTGCTTTACATATTTTATCATTTTCTTTCATTATTTTGAGGCATGTTGATTAGAATATAATTTAGTCAACTAGGTAAATGATTTGAATTATTGCATCGACTTGTTAATTAAAGCCTGATCTAATTAACAACTTGGTAATCAATTAATCTGATTTAATCAACAACTCACCTTTCGATCAATGAACTGAAATATGATAAGATGGCTAGGCTAAGCTAACCCCTTCGCAAGAAGGGTAAACTATGTGGATTTTAATTCCCATTCAAAAAGATACGTAGGCTTGCTTGTTTAAAGCATCAAATCCAATTTAAATAAAATGTAATCATTCTCTTGTATGCCACTTTATGAATTAGTTCTTTTCTTTGCGATATCTGCTTTTACTTTGTTTTCTTTGTTATAATATTGATTTTGTCTTTCTTTTGTAGTATTTTTTCTTTAGTAATTATTTTAGAATAATTTTGGGGAATGTGTGACTTCCTTAGAACCCATAAAGGCTAGAGGAAGTATCCCCTATTTTGGTTTTGAATTGTAAAGTTAATTCATTTACTTTATTGCTTTATTGATTTAGATGAATATTTATTTATTTGTTTATTCATGCATTATATAATTATTCATGCATTTTGTATATTATTCATGAAATTTATTTTAAGTCATTTTTCTATTAAATTAACCAAACTAATCATTTTTCTAAATAAACCAAAAAAAATATAGTCCCCAAATCCTCTTTGATTTCGAGACTAGTGATCTTCTCTTTTGGAATATTAATTGGAGTCAAATTGGGTTTTTCCCTTAATCTTTTCCCAAATAAAATAAAATTAAGGTGGCGACTCTTTTCAAAAATCAACCAATCTGAACCTGAGGGTTCCATCATAAGTTCAAACCCAAATGAGCATTTCGATCCCACTTAACGGATCGGACCGGTGCTCGGGCGAGGCCTCACAACAAAATGATCACTTTTCACTCCTACCAGAAGGGACCGTTACTTTTACTATTCCTACCAAATAATACAAACCAAAATGGGTCTTTCCAAGAGTCTCTCAAACAGCAATAAAGCTTGAATTGCTCTTTTCCATGAATCATGCTACAAATAGCAAAACATACAACCTTATTGATCCTTTTCAAAAGTTTCAACCTGCCAATCTTAACCTTTATGCAATCATATTGTTCTATCCTGAGCCTCTTTGGCAAATCATACCATCATTTCAAGCTTAAGCCACATATCACCCTTTCCTTGGCAAAATTTCATCATGGGCAGAACTACAGATCCCCAGGTCTTTCAAGGCTTATCATCATTGAAGTCAAATTCCTTAACAAAACCAAAAGTTGAGGCATATCCTCCAAAGCCTATCATCCTCAAGTTGCTTAAAAAGGGTTCGAACCAGTTAAAGCCCATCCTATGCCTTTTTGGCAAACCTCTCAATATCCTTGAAAGGATCAAGCCTCCTAAGCAAAACACACGATCCTTAAGATCAAGTTCTTTTAAGGCCGAATAGATAACCTTGATTAAAATTCACCAAAACCATTTTTATTTTCAGCATTAAGGCTAGATAGATAACCTTAATTAAAATTCACTAAGACTATTCTCAGCTTAAACCTCTTAGATTGATGCAACCATGTCAAAGGGGAAACCCCTATCCTTAAGCCTGCGATGTCCTTATGACCAAAACCGGTGGCATCATATCTAAGCTAAAGCCAATCATTTTATAGAAAACTCCAGATCTAAAAGCCTTCATCAAAAAGCCCAAACGATAAGCCTTCAGCATAAAGCCTAAACTGAGAATCCTTCATTAGGAAGCCTAAACCTAAAAACCTTCACCATGAAGCCTAAGCTGAAAAGCCTTGACCATAAAGCCTAAGTCCAAAAGCCTTCATTATAAAGCCTAGACCTAGAAGCCTTCTCCATAAAGCCCAAGCTAAAAATCCTTGACTATGAAGCTTAAGACTAAAAGCCTTCATCATAAAACCCAAACCTAGAAGCCTTCACTATGAAGCCCAAGCTGAAAAGCCTTCACTATGAAAACTAAATCAATAAGCCTTCACTATAAAGCCGAAACTAAGAAGCCTTTACTATGAAACCCAAATCGATAAGCCTTCACTATGAAGCTCAAACCAAAAGCCTTCACCATGAATCTCACTTCCAAAAGGCCTTCATTTATAAAGCCTATGATCTCCTCTAATGCCAAATCTGACTAAGCCTTCCAAATTGATTTCCTAGTCTGACCTTTCCTTTAAGTAAGACTTAGTCTCCCAGTTTGATCTCCTGTAAAATCTAGCACTCTAGCCTAATCTCTTTAACACAGTTTTAAGGCAAAATCTAATCAAACCTTCCGAATGAACTCTATAAAGGGCCATAACCTGATCAAGCCTCTAATCTGACCTCTTATAGCCAAACCAGACCGAGCTTCCTAATGACCCTAACTATCCAAGATGATCCATTCATTCTAAGTAATCTTTTGTGAAGCTAAACCAGACCAAGCTTCCAAATTGATTCTCCCCAAAGGCCATAACTAACTGAACCAATTGCCAAACCTAACCAAAGACTTTAGTATGAACTTCTTTCAAGATAAGCTTGACAAACTAACCTTCCCCAAAACTAGACCTAACCTAACCTTTCGACCTAACTCCAAGGACTTGGCCTTCCTGATCAAGCTTTCCAATTTTAGCCTCAAACCAAACATTCTTTAAAACTAGACCTACCTAAGCCCAGCTCGACTTTTTACATCCATACTTGGCTTAACTTTCAAAAGTGATTTCTTACTAGGCCGAATTGATAGCTATTGACCAAGCAGCCTCATACCTTATTTGACCTTAAGCTAGTGTTCAATCTAATCCCAAAGCAAAAGGCCATGCCTGACTAAGCCTTTCAAGCTGACTAGCTCAATCTCTTCCTCCTTCAAGGCTAAACTGATAGCCTTTGATCAATGTAACAACTCACACCTACCCTAGAAATTTTCGTGATAATTTGCTTGATGTAGAACTATTATGGTTAAGTGTGTGCTTTTGTGAAAATTAGTAATCTATGTGTTGATGAGCATGTGACATATTAAATTAATTTTAATATGCATAATATGAGTTATTGTTGTGAAATAAATGATTTACATGAAGTGTATTTGCATAAAATAATTTATTTTTAAATAAAATAAATTTTCATGCATATAGATAATTTTTAAGCATAAAATGATTTTATGAGTATTTTAAAATATTTTTTTTAAATAAATATTTTGGGGGAAATATTACAGAAATAATAAAAAAAATTCTTTTTATTTTAATTATAATCAGCCCAAAACTTAAATAAAAAGCCCAAATACCCAAAGCCCACTACACTAAAATCCTCTTAACTTAGTTTATTAAGGGTGTTAGTGGAAATTGTACCCAAACCGTAATATATATTGTAAAATTCGGCCAGCCTAGGTTTTCCAACAGCCAGCACTTTATTTTTCTATATCTTGGCAGAAAAATTCTCTCAAAATATTTCTCTCTACTGAAATTAAAAAAACACATTTCCGTTTCGCGATTTCTTGACCGTAATCGTAAGTTTTCCTTCTCTTTCAATTCCTAAACAGATTTCTATGAAACAAATTATGAGAAAATTATTTTGAATAGGTTGTTTACTAATTTTTATAGATTTAGTTCTATTTAAGTGAGTTTTTGGAAGAGAAAATCTATTTTCTACCGAAAATACAAATCTTTCCGCGAGATTTTTCCAAAGGTGAATTCTATAACTTAAAATCACAATTTTTATGCATAAACACCACTAGAGGAAGCGATTTGTGCATCAATGGTTTCTAAACTGATTTTTGATTTATTTTGATAAAAAATATTGGATTAAATTATATTTCTGCATATTTCTGTGAAGACCGAAAAGTTTCGAAAAACAAAAGAATTCAAGGTTTTTGTGCTAGAACTTAGAAGTTGAAAAATTCTATTATTAAATTAATATGTGGCTACTGATTTGTGTGAGAAAGCATTCTAAGATGATAATTGTTTTGTTTATATGAAAAATAATGATTTGAATCATGTGTTTGTATATTGCTGTAATAAATGAAAAGCGCGAAAACTCATGATTTTCACCTAAGTCTTAAAACTTAGAATTTTTTTGTATAAATATTATCTATGGCTGCCAAAACATACATGGACATGTTCTAAACTAATATTTTCTGTGATTGAATGAAAAATAATGGCTTAACTCACCTATTTACATATTTCTGAAATGACCGAAAAATACCAAAAACAAAAAAACTCATGGTTTTGTACCCTATAATCTAAAAATTTAAATTTCATGTATAAGCAATACCACATGTGGCCGATTTATGTGAATTAAAATTCTAAAATGATTTTTATTGTGTTTACATGAAAAATCTTGGTTCAAACCATGTTTTTACATATTACTGAAATAGACGAAAAGTGCAAAAAGGAAGAAAAATTTAGTTTTCCTTTTAAAGATGCATTCGGCCTACATTAACATTTTTATCCCAATGTCCATAATTTTTGTGTAATGTATTTTAATTATTATTGACATGTATGTATATATAATAAATGATAAAATTACATGTTAGTTAAAGGTATGACCCTAGACAAGCTTAAAGGCATTTTGGTATACTTAAGGTATCTTAATGTTATATTGTGATTAGAATGCAAATGTGATTAGGAAATATGGAACTAGATGTTATGATGACTTGATAATGAATACATGGTTTTGAGTTGATGAAGTGATAATTGAATAAAAGGATCATAAGAGTTAAGCATGACACTTGAAAGGTTAATTGTTAAGTTGACATGTATGGAAGTGTAAAGTGTATTAAGATGATTGTTAAAGAAAATTGATATTGAGGTAATAATATTGTGATGACCTTAGAAAGGTATTGACATGATTGTAATGTGTTTTCATGTGAGCTTATAAGGCCTAAGTGTGTAAGACTTTTAAAGTTAATGTGATATGTGCAAGTGATGAGTACACTAATATATGAACTCTAAGTGTATGTGTATGCTATATGTGCATAGGGTAGTTATGGGATAGGAGCATCATGAGTAAATAAATACTAAGTATTAAATTAAATATTATGTTAAAGGTTGAGGAGCTTTAGAAGTGCAAAAAGGGCTATGTATACTAGGAGCAAAGAAACCCCAAGGTGAGTAAACGTTGTGTTCATGTTACAAGTGTGAACAACATTATGTTGTGTTATAAGAATGTGATATTTTGTTATGTGAGCCTTTGTGATCTTTGAAACCCAAGTTCCTTTCTATTCTAAAATGTTATTATATGATTTCTTTGACAAGCTTGGGTTGCCAAAGGACAATTGGTCCAAAACTATTTTGTTTGTCCAATGAGAATGTCTTGTGATTATTACCGTAACTTATATTCTTTCTAGAACTACACTATCATTGTATCTTTTGTTCGAGAGTTAAACCACTATTGTTATTGGGATACTTGTTATTGTTGCCTTACGTGATATTGTTATTTGTGATTACCATTAGCTCTAGCTATGGTACCTTTAACCCTTTATGCAGAATCCTCGTGCTGATGAGGGTAATCATCAGAACCTGTGCACATGGTCTTAACCCGATGGATAGGGGTAGTGTATCCACCTCAACTATAAAGGGACGATTCTAGCTGTGGGGCCTGATCAGCTTCACACCTTCTATGTGATAGGAGTTGGAATTTAGTATAAGGCCACCTCTCCTTAATGTGTTCGAGTGATAGAGCAATAGTCTTCACTCACTATGTGTTATAAGTGTGATTTCTGCAAACTTGCCAAATTAAACCCTTGCTAAATTGAAACTTGATTCATGAATTATAAATTATGAACTATGTGTATAAGCTATGTGTTCCTTTTCAAAGGAATATGTGATAATGTATGTGCTTTATCTTTTACTCATTGAGATAATATATCTCACCCCTTTTCCTTGTGTGGTTCCAGGTGAGCAAATGTAAGGAGGTAAGGTGATGGCCCAAGCATTTTACTTCGCTTGGAGGACTCCTTGTCAAAGTCATTAATAATATCATTTTATGAAGTTTTGTCATTAGATGCTCCGGAATATTGATTGATACTTATTTTGAGATATATTATTTTTCCTAAGTTTCCAAATGGGATATGAATATTATTTTCCTCATGGATTTTATGTGAAATATTTAATTATAGTCTTCCGCAATTAAAGGCATTCATTTAAATGTTTTAAATGAGTTATTGTAAGAGGTTTGGTACGATTCTAAGCATGATTTGTATATGTGTAAGTGGGTTCTATGGGCGTGGGTGACCTTATGTCTTCTCGTATTCTAGGACCATCATATCTCTAAAGTTGGGATGTGACAATCAACCATTTAACCAGCCTCATACTTAGTCTAAATCAAGTGTGACCCTACCATCCCCAAGTTAGTTTATTCAAACAAAATGGCCTAACTACTTTCCTTTATCATTCTAAAGTGGGGGCACCTCTCTTCAAAATGTTCACCTTTTCAAAATGGGGGCATCTTTCCCCCAATAAATTAGCACTTTCTTGCCAAAGTGACCCTTCACAGGTTCAAAGTATCCAATTATTGAATAATCGTATGCATTTTGCAATAAGCAGACTCTTGAATCAAGACGGATTATCATTCACAAATCTGAGTCAAAAAGGACCATCAAGATGAATCAAGATGAATCAAGCAGACTCTTGAATCAAGATGAATCACCCATCTGAGTCAAAAAGGACCATCAATCCAAATGCCTGAAGGAAGGCGAATCATTAGTTCAAATCAAGAAAGATCATTAATCCAAATTCTTGAAGCAAGACGGACCATCAATCCGATAAAATCATCAAGCAGAGTTCCTAAATCAAGACTGGAACTATCAACATTAGACCTATCCTGGGATAGCCTAGGATTCATACCTTAAATATAAATTAGGTTTTCCTTTTTTTTAGACCATCCTAAGATAGCCTTAGGATCATTAAACTAATATAGGGTTATATTTCTCTTTCAGAACTTTTCAGACCATTCTAGGATAGCCTTAGGATCATTAACCTAACATAGGGTTAGCTTTCTCTTTCAGAACTTTTCAAACCATCTTAGGACAACCTTAAGATCATCAACCTAACATAGTGTTAGGTTTCTCTTTCAGACCATCATAGGATAGCCTTAGGATCATTTTGCTCATAAATGTCTAGTAACAATCACCTAAGCATCCATGTGGTTTCTACTCTTGCTCCTTTATGAAAATCCTTTCAAAACTTCACTTATAAATGTCTAGTAATGATCACCTAGGCATCCATGTGGTTTTTTTTTTTTTTTGCCTTGTTTATTTAAAATCCACCATTTTCACCCATAGATGTTTAGTAATGATCACCTAAATATCCCTATGGTTCCTTACCCATCCATCATCCTAGGGTTCATTATCATCATAATCGCCTTTTGCTCAAAGCTAATTCTGATGAGGGGGTAGCTGTG